>SJYQ01002666.1:289192-313618 GCA_006410935.1 Redunca redunca
TAATGAAATTAAGATAAAATTTAAGAAACATGGCAATTATATCTGCTGTAAATTTGGATATAGAAACTTCATGCTAAAATGAGTCTATTCAATGAATTTTAGACAATGAAATGCAGAAATCAACACAATTTCAAAACTCTACATGCATAAAAGAATGAAGTGGAAGAAAGTGGCTCGACAGTTAATAGTAACCACCAATGTAATACAGTTCTCAAAAAAAAAAAAAGTTTTATCCAAATAATTGCTATGGATTAATTTATTCAGTAAACTCTCCTCTGCCTCAAATGATAGGGCCTGGATCAGTCGTTGAAAACTATAGGCAAGAGAACTAATTCAGTATATGCTTTGAAAAGGATAGGCTTGCTTTGAGAAAGGATGAGGTTCATCCATTAGAAGGAAAATATAACTTGGTGTATGTATGGTACTCAGAATCTGCCAAATAGGCAAGGAATTTTACTAGGATTCGTTGTTGTTTAGTCACTCTGTCCTGTCTGACTCTTTGCAACACCATGGCCCACCAGGTTCCTCTGTCCATGGGATTTTCCAGGCAGCAATACTGGGTTGCCAATTTTTAGTGGTTCACAATTTTTTTTAATCTCAGGACCATACTTCATATATATGGACATGAATAAGTCTAAATGGGCATGAACTTGAGCAAAGTCCAGGGGATAGTGGAGGACAGATGAGCCTGGTGTGCTACAGACCATTGGGTTGGACATGACTTACTGACTAAACAACAAATTACTGAAGACTCAAGAAACTTTTGTGTACGTGGGATACTTACTACATTACAAAAGAAAATTAAACAATTGTTAATAAATTATTTATTCACTTATTTGAACATAAATATAAATAGTAATTTTGAAATAATTCTTCAGTTTTTAAAAATTAGTGAGAAAATGACAAGGCAGGCTTCTTATTAGGTAGCTCAGAGGTGAAGAACCTGCCTGCAATTCAGAAGATATGAGTTTGATCCCTGGGTCTGGAAGTTCCCCTGGAGAAGAAAATGTCAACCCACTCCAGTATTGTTGCCTAGAAAATTCAGTGGACAGAGGAGCCTGGCAAGAGTTGGAGACAGCTTTGTAACTGAGCAATCTTCTGAATATCCTAATAGAAGACAGCTGGCTTCTCTTAATTGTTTCTGTGTTCAGTCTATTGCACTATCATATGTACATAATCTCTGGAAAACTCCACTGCACGTTTGCAATGGAACGAGAGTAAAAAAGGCAAGTAAGTCCCTAATATTATTATTAAAATTGTTTTTATTTTATAGACTCCCTGCAATTATCAGTGCAATCCCAGGGGTCGCAAGAAATACTGTACTTGAAAATCTCAAAGGTTCAGGCATCCAGTTTTATTCTGGGCAACATATCCTCCTACCTTGTGTTCCTGAACCAAAATCATATATGATTATCTTATTATTTTTTAAAAGGAAAATTAAATGTAAAGATGAATAATTTGTTTTTTTTTCACCCTTTCTGTTTTTATAATCTGTGAATTTAGTAGTAAAAAGGAAAAAATGTATATAGACATAGCCATCCATATAATCTTTTGAAGTCAATGAGTTGATTATGTCTTAAAGGAAAAAATGAATTATATTTCTGTCTTCAAAATTGGTGAGGGATATAACCTTAGAAAAGTCAGTTAATCACAATGACTACACAGCTCACATAGTTGTTGAGAGAATAAAAAAATGATGATGATGACATATAATTTCATTGATTCATGCTGTTTCTGTGCTTCTTTTAAAAGTGCAATAATCACTTTGTAATTTATTTAACTAGATATTTTCTTTGCATTTTATGTCTTACTATTATACTTAAGTGATGTTTTCAAACTGACCAGCAACCAGTGAATATTTAGGCAGACAATGTGTCTGGGACAGGGTCTACATATGAATATATATATATATATATATATANTGTATTAACTGTGAGGCCCTTGAAGACTGGGACTTTGTCTTATTTGCATAGTAGATTAGTATATAATAAAGCATTTTAAGGATATCCATTTCCTCAGTTCAAAAATTCTCTCTATCTGACAAAATTTTATTTATTTTCCTGTTGAAAACTAGATAATGGGGAACTCATTCCTCATAAAGCAGCTCATATCAGTTGAGAAAATAGTTTCTCTTCAGCTGAAAACATGTCCCCTTCTGTTTTCTAATTCCTAAATTTTGAGTCTCTGTATTTTCATTTCTCTGCAATTCCTGAACATAATCTCTAAGCACAAACCAACTATCCTGAATCCATAAAAATAATTTCTACCTTGTTATTTCTGATCTGTCTATATTGCCTTTTATCAACCACAAGAGACATAGTGAGCTACTTATGTAGTCTAGATGAGAAAGCTTCCTATACCATGACACACCTGACATAATTTTCTTTACTTCTACATTCATTGCAGCCATCGTCCAGTTGGGTAAACTGGTTGCATGTAAAGTCTGATGAAGATTATGAAGAAACTGAAATCAACCTGGGCACTGTTTTTTAGTTCTACCTAAATCTGTCTAGTCAAGGCTATGGTTTTTCCAGTAGTCATGTATGGATGTGAGAGTTGGACTGTGAAGAAGGTTGAGCACCGAAGAATTGATGCGTTTAACTGTGGTGTTGGAGAAGACTCTTGAGAGTCCCTTGGACTGCAAGGAGATCCAATCAGTCCATGCTGAAGGAGATCAACCCTGGGATTTCTTTGGAAGGAATGATGCTAA
Source organism: Redunca redunca (assembly GCA_006410935.1). Taxonomy (NCBI): domain Eukaryota; kingdom Metazoa; phylum Chordata; class Mammalia; order Artiodactyla; family Bovidae; genus Redunca; species Redunca redunca. The sequence goes on from SJYQ01002666.1 coordinate 291,903, forward strand.
AGCTGAAACTCCAGTACTTTGGTCACCTCATGTGAAGAGTTGACTCATTGGAAAAGACTCTGATGCTGGGAGGGATTTGGGGGAGGAGGAGAAGGGGACAACAGAGGATGAGATGGCTGGATGGCATCACTGACTCGATGGACGTGAGTCTGAGTGAACTCCAGGAGATGGTGATGGACAGGGAAGCCTGGCATGCTGCTATTCATGGGGTCGCAAAGAGTCGGACACGACTGAGCGACTGAACTGAACTGAACTGAAGTCCAAATGAGGCCAAGTCATGGTATTTTTGCTCTGAGATTCTATTTAGTAGAGGAGACAGTCATGCACAAAATATAACATTGTATCAGTCAAGGAAGACTTTGAGATGTATTACAGATAAAAACAAATGAGTGCCAAATACAAGAGCTTCATCTGTAATGGAAGGATGAGAAAGGAAAAACATGTATAGATTGTAAGAACTGTTGAAATTAAATATGAATGTCAAGGGAGCAGTAACATTGATTAAAGTAGGTATTTTTTTCAGACCATCTAGGAAATAAAGTCAATAAATTTTTATCGATTGGCAATCCACTGAAACTTCTTGCATGATTTGATGTGTTGACTTTTCCTTTCTTCCTGTATCTTGAAATACTTTTTCTATTTTGATCCCTGTCACTTCATTCTTAAAAATCTTGCACCTTTCTTTTATGATATCACTGATTTCTAACTCCTTTAATCCCTTAAGCAAGAGAATTGTCTTCCTTGAGTATTCTCAGTAACAAGAAGACAAATCCCCCACTTTCTACTGTGTATTAGTAATATCAGTATTATCTTTCTTTTCCTGAGTTTTCAGACAATGAATTGCTACATACAAATTGAATGAATGCAATATGACCAACAAATAAATTGTTACAAATGAGCTCAAATATCACTGTTTCTAAATGTTTTTAATCTTTTAACAAATCGTGACAGCTACGTGTTTATGTCTACAATATTCTCACTTACTCATACTCTAACATGCTTTACTGCATGAGACAGAGTTGGCATGCTGGAGATAGTATAGGATGCTTCAGCCTGCCTCATCTCTACTGCACAATTTGCTTTATTTTCCTGAATATTTGGAGGGAATACTCAGCAATACCCTTTTGGATGTGTTCACATGTGTTTGGCTTTTTTCATGGGAACACATCATGGTGACATCAGTATTTACTCTCCTTTCAAAATGAGTACATGTTAGAGCCTCCAATATTTTTGGTGACTCACACATAACAGTCTTAGTCAATCATATGTGATGACAATAATATAAATGATTTAAGACAAAGTTAATTTTATTTTAGGGAACAGATGAGACTAAAACAGAGCCTAAGCTTATCATTTATATATTTAGCCATCTCTTCTTTTGGGTGTTACTAAAAATATTTCCTAATCCTTCTTGGTTCAATTAAGTGACTTATCTGTCACTTAATTAGTAAGAGTAAAAAAGTCATCAGCAATCTGTTTGGGGTCTTTTGTTCGGCGGAGCCTGGTGGACTGCCGTCTATGGTGTCACTTAGAGTGCGACACGACTGAAGTGACTTAGCAGCAGTATACAATATACTCGGAGAAGGCAGTGGCACCCCACTCCAGTACTCTTGCATGGAAAATCCTAAGGACGCAGGAGCCTGGTGGGCTGCAGTCCATGGGGTCGCTAAGAGTTGGACACGACGGAGCGACTTCACTTTCACTTTTCACTTTCATGCATGGGAGTAGGAAATGGCAACCCACTCCCATGTTCTTGCCTGGGGAATCCCAGGGAAGGGGGAGCCTGGTGGGCTGCTGTCTCTGGGGTCCACACAGAGTCGGACACGACTGATCCGACTTAGCAGCAGCATACCTACCTGACAGACAAAGCTATGTCTGTAATGGAAACTTTGAGAAATTATACAACAAATGAAAAAAATCTGAAAAATAATATACTGTTTAAGGGTAGAAATAACAAATTGGGATTCAATTCATTGCTAGTAAGACATTAAGTCACTTGCCACTGTCCAAGATGAGATGGACATATGTGATTTTATCTAGCAACACCAGATGGACAAAATGGTGATACAACTTCAGGAAAATTATTCCTATGTATTTTTCTGTATCCTTCTCTTACCATACAAGCAAAATAACTGACTCTTTTAAACATTCTGAAATTTAATATTTTTTAATAAAAACAAAATTATGTGATACTTAGAAAGTTTTAAAAAGAGTAATAATTTAGTATAGATTATGCTTTTAAAAGTTAAGTTCCTGAAAAANAATATTCTGTTAGTTTCATGTGTACAGCAAAGTGATTTAGTTATACATATGTATCTTCTCAAATTAGAGTTTTCTCCAGATATATCCTAGTGGGACTGCAGGATCATATAGTAACTTAAATTTTTTTAAGAAACATCCACACTGTTCTCCAAAGTGGATGCACCAATTTATATTCCCACCAATCGTGTGGGAGGGTTCCCTTTTCTCCACATCCTCTCCAACATTTATTGTTTGCAAATATTTTAACGGTAGCCATTCTGATATAGGGTACCTTATTATAGTTTTGATTTGCTTTTCTCTAATAATTTGCAATATTAAACATCTTTTCATATGCCCGTAGGGCATCTGTATGTCTTCTTTGGAGAAAGGTATACTTAGGTTTTCTATCCATTTTTGATTGTTTTGTCTGTTTTTTGATGTTAAGCTATATGAGCTGTTTGTACGTTTTGGAAATTAATACCTTGACAGTTTCATCATTTGCAAATATTTTCTCCCATTCCATACATAGTTTTTCACTTTGCTTATGACATCCTTTGCTTTGTAAATATTTTAAGTTTAATTAAGTATCATTGATTTATTTCTGTTTTATATCCAGTACTCTAGGAGACAGATCCAAAAATATATTGCTGCCAAATATTTCAAAGAGTGTTCTCTGTTTTTTTCTAGTAGTTTTAAAATATCCCCTCTTATATTTAGGTCTTTAATCTGTTTTGAGCTTATTTTTGTATATGGTGTTAGAGAATGTTCTAATCTTATTTTTTTTACATGTAGTTGTCTGGTTTTCCTAGTGCCACTTATTGAAGAGACTGTCTTTTCTCCACTGTATATTCTTGTCATGAATTAGTTTACCATAAGTGTATGGGTTTATGTCTGGGCTTTCTATCTTGTTCCATTGATCTATATTTCTGTTTTTGCACCAGTGTGATATTATTTTGATTACTATAGCTTTGTAGTATAGCCTGAAGTCAGGGAGCCTGATTCCTCCAGTTCCTTTCTTCTTTTCCTAGATTTCTTTGACTATTGGAGGTTTTTGTCTCCATAAAAATTTTAAAAAAAATGCTCTAGTTCTATGAAAATTGCCATTGTTAATTTAATTGAGATTGCATTGAATATATAGGTTGCTTTGCTTTGGGTAGTATGGTCAGCTTAACAATATTAATCCTTCCATCCAAGAACACAATATATCTTTCCAACTGTTTGTGTTGTCTTCAGTTTATTCCATCAGTGCCTTAAAGTTTTTAGAGTACAGGTTTTTCTCCTCCTTAGGTGGGTTTATTCCTAGATGTTATATTACTTCTATTGTGATAAAGTAACTAGGATTGTTTTCCTAACTTCTCTTTCTGATACTTTGTTGTTAGGATATAGAAATGTAGCAGATTTTTTGTATATTAACATTGTATCCAGTAATTTTACTGAATTCATTAATGAGCTTAGTCATTTTCTGGTGTGTCTTAAGGGTGTTCCATGTGTAGCATCATGTCATCTACAAACAGTGACAGTTTAATTTCTCTTCCAATTTGGACTCCTTTTATTACTTTTTTTCTTTGCTGTGACTATCACAGAAAAGTGGCAAGAGTAGACCTTGTTGTCTTATTCCTAACTTAGAGGAAATTTTTTCATCTTTTACCATTGAGTATGATATTAGCTATGAGTTTTTTCATATATGACATATTATGTTGATGTATGTTTCTTCTACACCCGCTGTCTGGAATTTTGCTTTGTTTTGTCATGAATCAGGGTTGAATTTTATCAAAAGCTTTTTCTGTGTCTATTGAATTGGACGTATAGTTCTTATTCTTCAACTTGTGGTATATTCCATTAATTGATTAGCGGATATTGAAAAATTCTTGCATTCCCAGAATAAACACCATATGATTATGGTGTATTTTCCATTTAATGTATTGTTGGAATCAGTTCAATCATTCCAATCCCAAAGAAAGGCAATGCCAAAGAATGCTCAAACTACTGCACAATTGCACTCATCTCACGTGCTAGTAAAGCAATGCTCAAAATTCTCCAAGCCAGGCTTCAACAATACATGAACCATGAACTTCCAGATGTTCAAGGTGGTTTTAGAAAAGGCAGAAGAACCAGAGATCAAATTGCCAACATCCACTGGATGATCAAAAAATGAAGAGAGTTCCAGAAAAACATTTATTTCTGCTTTGTTGACTATACCAAAGCCTTTGACTGTGTGGATCACAATAAACTGTGGAAAATTCTGAAAAAGATGGGAATACAAGACCCCATGACCTGCCTCTTGAGAAACCTATATGCAGGTCAGGAAGCAACAGTTAGAACTGGACATGGAACAACAGACTGGTTCCAAATAGGAAAAGGAGTCCATAAAGGCTATATATTGTCACCCTGCTTATTTAACTTATATTCAGAGTACATCATGAGAAATGCTGGACTGGAAGAAACACAAGCTGGAATCAAGATTGCCAGGAGAAATATCAATAATCAGATATGCAGATGACACCACCCTTGTGGCAGAAAGTGAAGAGGAACTAAAAAGCCTGTTGATGAAAGTGAAAGAGGAGAATGAAAAAGTTGGCTTAAAGCTCAACGTTCAGAAAACGAAGATCATGGCATCTGGTCCCATCACTTCATGGGAAATAGATGAGAAAATAGTGGAAACAGTGTCAGACTTTATTTTTGGGGCTCCAAAATCACTGCAGATGGTGATTGCAGCCATGAAATTAAAAGACACTTACTCCTTGGAAGAAAAGTTATGACCAACCTAGATAGCATATTCAAAAGCAGAGACATTACTTTGCCAACAAAGGTCCTTCTAGTCAAGGCTATGGTTTTTCCAGTGGTCATGTATGGATGTGAGAGTTGGACTGTGAAGAAAGCTGAGTGCTGAAGAATTGATGCTTTTGAGCTGTGGTGTTGGAGAAGACTCTTGAGAGTCCCTTGGACTGCAAGGAGACCCAACCAGTCCATTCTGAAGGAGATCAGTCCTGGGTATTCTTTGGCTAAAGCTGAAACTCTAGTACTTTGGCCACCTGATGCGAAAAGTTGACTCATTGGAAAAGACTCTGACGCTGGGAGGGATTGGGGGCAGGAGGAGAAGGGGATGACAGAGGATGAGATGGCTGGATGATATCACTGACTCGATACACATGAGTTTGGGTGAACTCTCGAAGCTGGTGATGGACAGGGAGCCCTGGCGTGCTGCAATTCATGGGGTCACAAAGAGTCGGACACGACTGAGGACTGAACTGAACTGAACTGAACCTGAATCAGTTTGCTAGTATTTTGTTGAGGATATATGCATCAATGTGCATTAGTAATATTGCTCTGTAATATTTGTGTGTGTGTGTTATTTTTGTCTGGTTTCAACATCAGGGTGATGGTGACCTCATAGAATGTTTTCAGAAATATTTTTTTTCTCTGCAATTTATTTATGTTCTGTAGAGCTACTCATTGTGACCCTATCTTGTCAATAGAAGTGATGTTTTAATTTTATTTTTAAAAGAATAAGAATATACTTCAGCAAAGGGAATAAGGTGATGAAAGCAATGAAGTCAGGGGAATCTGTGCCAAAGATCTTTTACATAATAAATTGATAGGAGCGTATTGGGTGGATGCTTGCTCTGGAATCTCCTTCTGATGGGTGAAAGGTTTGAATCCTTTTCAATGAAACAGGAAGCTATTTAATGATATTCAGTTTCCAGGGAATTTAAGTAGTGCCATTTGGTAGCTTTTTTGTTGAACAGCTACACTGTTCAGCAGCAAGCTCAAGTTCTCACAACTGTACAGAGCAAACATCATGCTAAACACTTTTATTTCATTTTAAAAATACTGAACTGCAAGCGATTTCATCCAAACATTCATAATTGGGCTAGTGGCCAAGATGACAGAGTAGAAGGGCTTAAGCTCACCTCCTCTCATGAACACATCAAGATTACAGCTATTAATAACTGCAGAAAAACCATCTATGAACATTGGAACTTACCAGAAAAAAAGAAAATCTTCTACAATTAAAGTTTTAAAGAAGGAGCCACAATGAGATGGGTACAAGTGATAGACTCACAATACAATCATATCCCATAAACCATGGGTGGGTGACCTGAAATCTGGATAATAATTGTATTACAGAGGTTCTTTCACAAGAATGAGAGTTCTGAGCCCTATGTCATGGCATCCAGCACTGGGAAGAGGCACCCTCAGAGCATGTGACTTTGAAAGCCAGAAGGGTTTGACTGCAGGGGCTCCATAGGATTAGGGGAAATTAAAACTTCATTCTTAAAGAATGCACATAAAATCTCACATGCATTAGGACAAAGGGCAAAAACAGTAATTTGATAGGATTCTGGGCCAGGCCTATCTGCTGGTTTTGGAGGGTCTCCTGTGGAGGCAGCAGTGACTGTATCTCACTGTTGGGACATAGACACTGGTGACTGACATCCTGGGTAGTATTCATCAGTGTGAACTCTCCTGGAAACTGACATCTTGGCACCAAGACCTGACCCCATTCAAGAGCATTTAGGTTCCAGGGTTAGGATGCCTCAGGTCAAGCAACAAACTGGATCGGGCACATTCTCACTCATCAGCAGACCTGTTCCCTAAAGATTTCCTGAGTCCATAGCCAAATCAAGATTTGCCCCCAGACACAGTCCTGCCCATAAGAAGGTCAAGACCCAGCACCATCCATCAGTGAGTGTTCCCTGGGAATAGCTGGCTCATGACACTTGGGTGATGGAAGGGGAAGGCATATCAGTTGTTTTCTACAGAGGACTTCAAGGTCAAGAACATAACTAGCTTGCCATATACATAAAAATACATACAGCAATTTAGACAAAGTGAGGTGATAGAGGGATGTTTCAGATGATGAAATAAGATAAAACCCACGAAGAAGAACTACATGATATAGAGATAGGCAGTCTACCCAAGAAAAATTTTAGAATAATGATCTTAGAATTGATCAAAAAACTAGGAAAAGAAGGATGCAGAAAGAGAGATTAGGAGTTTTTAACAAAGAATTAGAAAATATAAAAAATAAGAGAACAGAATTTAAAATACAATAACTGAAATTAAAAATGAACTAAAAATGAAAGTGTTAGTCATTCAGTTTTGTCTGACTCTTTGCGACCCTGTGGACTCTAGTCCACCAAGCTCCTTTGTCCACGGAATTTTCCAGGCAAGAATACTAGAGTGGGTAGCCATTCCTTCTCCAGGTGATATTCCTGACCCAGGAATTGAACCCTGATCTCCTGCATTGCAGGCAGACTCTTTACCATCTGGGCCACAAGGGAATCCCATGTGTTTATATATATATGAGTCTGGGCTTCCCTCATAGCTCAATTGATAGAGAATCTGCCTGCAATGCAGGAAATGTGGGTTCAATTCCTGGGTCAGGAAAATCCCCTGGAGAAGGGAAAGGCTACCCACTCCAGTATTCTGGCCTGGAGAATTCCATGGACTGTATAGTCCACGGGGTCACAAAGAGTTGGACACAACTGAGGGACTTTCACTTCACTTCACTTCATACATATATGAAAAAGTCAAAGAAGCAATACTAATCAGCAAACCTAAAAGCTGATCCTTCAAAAAGATAAACAAAATTGATAAACCATTAGCTAGACTCGTCAAGGAAAAAAAAGGGGTGGGGTGAGGAGAGGCCGCAAATCAAAAAAATCAGAAATGAAAAAGCAGTAGTAACAACTGACACCACAGAAATAAAATGGTCATGAGACTACTATGAGTAATGATACGCCAAAGACATGAACGACCTAGAAGAAATGGGCAAATTTTTAGAAAGACACAATCACCCAAGACTGAACCAGGAAGAAGCAGAAAATATACACACCAATTACCAGTACTGAAATTGAAGCAGTAATTTAAAAACTTCCAGCAAACAGAAATCCAGGACAAGATGGCTTCGCAGAAGTCTACAAAACGTCTAGAGAAGAGTTAACACCTATCCTTCTGAAACTATTCCATAGATTTTCTAAAACAATTTAAAAATGGTATAACTTCAATACAATGAGATGGAATTTATTACCAGAAACTTGCTAAATCTGGATGTGTTGTTTCTTGAAATTATTACTCTGGAGTCAAATCTAGTCACACTTGTATATGTCTACCTATTATAACATGAACTGGACATTTAGGCAGTATGAGGTTTATTTGCTCAAGGTAGGCAACTAATATAGAAAACAGTTTCTTTTGTATTCCATTTAGGTTGACCGTTTCCACTGATCCCATTATGGGAAAACTGCCAAATCCTTGCTTCATTTGGGGCTGTGGAGACAGCCCTAAGAAAAATGTGCAGGAGTTATTTTGCTGTGAGTTTTTAATCTTTTAAGTTTTCCACTGAAACTTGTTTCATTAAAATGGGAGAAACCTGTCAGAGAGCTGCCTCTGTAGTTTGTATTATTTCTTTAGATTTGGTGATCTGCTTTATGTATAGAATTCCTCCTGTGACGGTTTATTGTGCTTTCTAAGCCATAGCATTTCTGGCCATGTTTTGAATTTGCAATGATATTGTTTTGGTTTAATTTGACAACTAATGTATGTTTTAGATTAGTTTGATTTTCACTTAAGGCAATATTTAATAATAGCCAGAGAATTTGAAAGATTTTTCCAACAGTCATATAAAGAATAGCTACTAGAGTTGCCAATTCATGCCACCAAAAATAAGAGAAATGTTATTATTCCTTCAGTATCTGTTAATTTGTTTATTAAAAAATGAATATTTTGACTGGAAGAAGAATCTGTCCTTTTCCTCAGTAAAAAGCTATTTTCAAATTTTACCTTTGATCAAATTCACAAATATTTTAAAAATGGCTCAATTTTTATACAGTAGTATTATTCTCAGGAATATAAATCTGATGCTTCATTTCATGACATTTTCTTTTGGAGTAGAACACAGTTACATGGCAAATGGAACTTTCTGGGATTTTTAACTTCTTTATACTCATTTGTTTTCTGCTGTTCAATATTTGAGCTAAAACCAAGTTGTCTTGTTTTATTTTCCCCTAGAGTTGAATTCTGGGTCTATCAAATGCTGTTTGTGTGTGTATGTGTGTGTGTGTGTGCATGCGTGTGTATGTGTGTGTGTGCACGTGTATGTGTGTGTGTGTGCGTGTGTGTGTATACGTGTGTGTGTGTTTGTGCATGTATATTCAGTCACTTGATTGTGTCTGACTCTTTGCAATCCTATGGACTGTAGCCCACAAGGCTTCTCTGTTCATGGAATTTTCAAGGTAAGAATACTGCAGCAGGTTACCATTTCCTACTCCAGGGGATCTTCCTGACCTAGAGACCTGACCTACATCTCTGAGGTCTCTTGCATTAGCAGGCAGATTCCTTATCACTGCACCACCTGGAAAGCTCCTATCAGATGCTAGGAGCATACAAATAATGTCCAGATTTTGGTCAAAAACATTATTTAGTTATAAAACGTTTAAAGCATAATAACTTAGATAATTCTCAGCTTTGTACTACTTAACTCTTCAGGGGAAAGTAAGTGAAAGTGAAAGGCACTCGGTCATGTCCAAGTCTTTGCAACCCCATGGACTATACAGTCGCTGGAATTCTCCAGGCCAGAATAATGCAGTGGGTAGCTGTTTCCTTCTCCAGAGGATCTTCCCAACCCAGGAATCGAACTGGTGTCTCCTGCATTGCAGGCAAATTCTTTACCAGCTGAACTACTAGGGAATCCCTAAACTAGAATGTGAAGACTAATATTAGATGATTAATGTAAGGTCACACAGGGAAGCAAAAATAGAATTATATGTTCTTAACAGTTTACTAATCTTAATGAGCCATCTCAATAGCTGTGATTGATAGATTATACTTATTAAATACTTAATATCCATAGTAAATTATTTCAGAAATTAGAGTTTAGAGTGAAATAAAATGGAGTTTAGGCATAGTTTTTCTTTTCAATAAAATAAGTTGATGGATAGAGGAAGATGCACACAGATGTTATTCCATTTTTATTCCATTTAAGAGCCATAAAGTTTTTCATTAATTCATAAGATTCTAGACACTGTGTTGAAGACTGAGGGTGCAAAGATGGGTGATTTTATATCTTGTATGATATACACTAAGACTTCTACCTTCAAAGAGAGATAAGTGTAGTCAGAGAGATAACCATGTAACATGATTATATTAGAAGAATAAGATAAGTGACATGAGAAGGTAAGTTGAAAGTAGGTTGAGAAGTGAAAGACCTATGTAAATATTATATTTTCCATATTTCACCAAATTTCTATTTTATCTGGATGGTAAATTTATTGAAGGTGTGGCCTACACCTCACACAATTTTTTGCATCCTTCTTAAGAACTATATTACTACTATGCTATGCTCCATATGCTTTATCAGTTCAGTTCAGTCACTCAGTCATGTCCAACTCTTTGCAACCCCATGGACTGGAGCATGCCAGGCCTCCCTGACCATCACCAACTCCCAGAATTTACTCAAACTCATGTCTATTGAGTTGATGATGCCATCCAACCATCTCATTCTCTGTTGTTCCCTTCTCCTCCCTCCTTCATTCTTTCCCAGCATCAGGGTCTTTTCAAATGAGTCAGTTCTTCATATTAGATGGCCAAAGTATTGGAGTTTCAGCATCAGCTGAAACTTTATGTTGTTTCTTAATGTAGGATTATATTACTATAAAATTCCCTCTTAGAACTGCTTTTGCTGCATCCCATAGGTTTTGAGTTGTCTTTTTTTCATTATGATTTGTTTCTAGATTTTTTTATTTCCCTTTTGATTTCTTTAGTAACCTGTTGGTTATTTAGAAATGTGTTGTTTAATCTCCATGTGTTTGTGTTTTTTACAGTTTTTTTTTCTTTTTCTTGTAATTGATTTCTAGTCTCATAGCTTTGCCTGGAGAAGGAAATGGCAATGCACTCTAGTACATTTGCCTGGAAAATCCCATGGAGAGAGAAGCCTGGTAGGCTACAGTTGATGGGGTCGCAAGGAGTTGGACATGACTGAGCAACTTCACTGCACTTCATTTCACTTCACTCATAGCATTGTGATTGGAGAAGATGCTTGATACAATTTCAATTTTCTTAAATTTACTGAGGTTTGATTTGCGACCCAAGATGTGGTCTATCCCGGAGAATGTTCTATGTGCACTAGAGAATAAGTTGTATTCTTGTGCGTTAGGATGGAATGTTCTGAAGATATCGATAAGATCCATCTCATATAATGTATCATTTATGGCTTGTGTTTCCTTATTAATTTTCTGTTTTGATGATCTGTCCATTGGTGTGAGTGGGGTGTTAAAGTCTCCTACTGTTACTCTGTTACTGTCCATTTCTCCTTTTTTGTCTGTTAGTGTTTGTTTTATGTACTGAAGTGTTCCTATACTGGGTGCCTCAGTTCAATTCAGTTCAGTTGCTCAGCTGTGTCCGACTCTTTGCAATCCCATGAATTGTAGCACGCCAGGCCTCCCTGTCTATCACCAACTTCCGGAGTTCACTCAGACTCACATCTATCGAGTTGGTGATGCCATCCAGCCATCTCATTCTCTGTTGTCCCCTTCTCCTCCTGCCCCCAGTCCCTCCCAGTCCCTCTTTTCCGATGATGCCGGGAGCCAGAGTGAGGAATCCTGCCCATGACAAGGTCATGAGGAAGAAAGCCTGACAAGTGCAAGGACGTGTTCATGCTTCAGGGTTTCCCCCCTCGTATTTCCCAGGCATGTACCCCCAAAACTAAAAATCTGCCAGCTTTTGTATTCTGTTCTTCTGATATTCTCTGGAAAAAGTCAAATCAGGGTCTTAGTCTTCTGCATTTTTAAAGGGATGTTTCAGTTAAACCCCTCTGATAGCTCTCTAGCTTGCCTAACAGGTTCCCTGGACCTCTTACAGCTTGTGAATTGCTTACAGCCCCCCAACCGCGAGAGGCCCAAAGCTTAAAAGCATCTTAAAGATACAGAGCCTTTTCTAAAGAGTTAAAAATCATATTGGTGACGGGTTTTCACTGTTGACTCAATGATTGCCACCAGGCCTTCATATTCTTTATCTTTTAGGCACCTGGGAGAATGTTAATCAATGTAAATGGGACATGGAAAAAGATATATAGTAGTTTTGATGTTAGCAGCACTAGACTTTTGAGTTACTTTTCTTTGTTATATATCACTGCACTCCCCTTGTGTCCTTGCTATGTAAGAATGTAACTTTATTTAGTGCTTTCTGAGGGTGGCACCAGACTTTGGGAAGATCAACACAAATAAGTCTTCTGGTTGACAAACCCTTATCAGAAAAAAGGCTGTAAAATGTTAATTGGCCCTTTTGGCAGGAAGATGATGTAAATTACCTAAGACTTGTGTATACAATCAGGTATGCAGAAAGAAAATCCTGGTTTAGATAAGAGTCTGGACTGCTAACACTGCATAATTTTGTATTACCCATTGATCTCTATGTACAATCAAAAAGGTATAAAACTCCTTCTGAACAACAGATGCTGGAGCCAGTCATTGGAAGGACTGGTTTCCCCCCGTCTCTTCTTTACTCTAATTTCAGGCTGAATTCCCATCTGGGGCGTGGAGGCTCACCATGTCTACTTACTTGTCCTGGCTTTTAAGATCCGTAAGAGAGAGAGCCCAAGGCGGGGCACTCTCTGATATTCAAACGGACGCCAGTGGCCTAACGTAGATGGTGCAAGCTCCTTGTCTGGAACTTTATTGGCTTTCCAGGTAAACCAAGTTATTCAGCCTCTTTTCTCCACTTAATTTTCTTACTATACTATTTCTTTTTAATCTCTTTTATATTTCTATATAAATAAGTTTTTTCCTCGCCTACTCCGCCTCTCCTTCGAATCACCCTGGATCCACTGGGGCTGGACCCTGGCACAATGAGTCAACTTTTCGCACGAGGTGGCCAAAGTACTTGGGTGCCTAGATATTTAGAATTGTTTTGTCTTCCTCTTGTACTGATCCCTTGATTATTATGTAGTGTTCTTCCTTGCCTCTTGTAATCTTCTTTATTTTAAGGTCTATTTTGTCTGATATGAGGATTGCTACTCCAGCTTTCTTTTGCTTCCTATTTGCATGGAATATATTTTTCCATCCTCTCACTTTCAGTCTATATGTGTCTTTAGGTCTGAAGTGGGTTTCTTGTAGACAGCATATATGTGGGTCTTGTTTTTGTATACATTCAGCCAGTCTGTGTCTTTTGGTTGGAGGATTTAATCCATTTACATTTAAAGTAATTATTGATATATATGTTCCTATTGCCATTTTCTTAATTGTTTGTGGTTGATTTTTATAGATCTTTTTTTCTTCTCTTGTATTTCTTGACTATATAAGTCCCTTTTACATTTGTTGTAAAGCTGGTTTGGTGGTACTGAATTACCTTAACTTTTGCTTGTCTGAAAAGCTTTTGATTTCTCCATAAATTTTGAATGAAATCCTTGCCAGGTGCAGTAATCTTAGTTGTAGATTTTTCCCTTTCAGTACTTTAAATATATCCTGCCATTTCTTTCTGGCCTTCAGATTTTCTGCTGAAAGATCAGCTGTTAAGCATATGGGGTTTCCCATTTATGTTATTTGTTGCTTTTCCCTGGCTTCTTTTAATATTCCTTCTTTCTGTTTAGTCTTCGTTAGCTTGATTAGTATGTGTCTTGGCATGTTTCTCCTTGGGTTTATCCTGTATGGGACTCTTTGTTCCTCTTGGAGTTAATTGACTATTTCATTTTTCATGTTGGGGAAATTTTCAACTATAATATCTTCAATAATTTTCTCATACCCTTCCTTTTTCTCTTCTTCTGGGACACCTATAATTCTAATGTTGGTGTGTTTGATATTGTCCCAGAGGTCTCTGAGACTATCCTCAGTTATTTTCATTCTTTTTACTTTATTCTGCTTTTCAAAAGTTATTTCCACCATTTTATCTCCCAGCCCACTGATTCATTCTTCTGTTTCAGATATTTTGATATTGATTCCTTCTACAGTATTTTTAATTTCAGTAATTGTGTTGTTTGTCTCTGTATGTTTATTCTTTAATTCTTTTAGGTCTTTTAAAATTGATTCTTGCATTTTGTTTTCAAGGTTTTGATCATCTTTACTATCATTATTCTGAATTCTCTTTCAGGTAGTTTGTCTATTTCCTCTTCATTTATTTGAACTTATGTGTATCTAGTTTGTTTCTTTGTGTAGTATTTCTCTGCCTTTTCATTATTATTATTTTTTAACTTATTGTATTTGAGGTCTCCTTTCCCAGGTTTCGAGGTTGAATTCTTTCTTCCTTTTGGTTTCTGCCTTCCTAAGGTTGGTTCAGTGGTTTGTTTAAGCTTGGGTATAGGGTGAGATTTGTTCTAGTTTTTGTTTGTGTGTTTGTTTGTTTTTCCTCTGATGGACAAGGCTGAGTGAGGTGGGAATTGTATCTGCTGATGATTGAGTTTGTATTTTTGTTTTATCTGTTGTTTAGATGAGGTATCCTACACAGGGCGCTACTGATGGTTGGGTGATGCCGGGTCTTATATTCCAGTGGTTTCCTTTGTGTGAGTTCTCACTATTTGATACTTCCTAGGATTAGTTCTCTGATAGTCTAGGATCTTGGAGTCAGTGCTCCCATTCCAAAGGCTCAGGGCTTGATCTCTGGTCAGGAACAAAGATTCCACAAGTGGTTTGTTGTGGCATTAAGAGAGGTTAAAACAAATATACAAAAATGAAGAAATATACAAAAATGATGAACTCCACACAAGTGGCAGTTACAAAATCAGGCAAATAATAATTAAAACAATGGAATATACACATATACATATACACCCAACAAAGTTAAAACAGTCCAACAAAAATAAAATACTGTAGGTTGACCCAGTGAACAAAGGAAAACAAAAATTATGTTTACCAGTTAAGAAGAAAACTAACTAAAGCACAAACTGGAAAACAAAACTAAAGCAAGGTGGCAAATGGGGAATAAAGCAATGAAAATAAAACTAACAAATGTATGGAAAGGAAAGAAAGAAAAGAAAGAAAGAATAGATATGCAAAGTTAAACTGAGGAAAATAAAGAAAATTTGCATATATTAAAGAGTAATTGCAAGGGGGAAAGAATAGTAGGAAAAGCAAACAAAGGAATAAATGTAGAAAAAATAATAATAAGTTTAGAAAATTAAAAATTGAAATTGGAAAAAGAAAAGAAAGAAAACAGGGAAACTCCACAGAACTGCAAAAGCTCAATGTAGAGGTAGAGATTTAATCCAACAAAAAAAATGTGACTGAGAAAAAAATGCTCAAACGCTTAATTAGATTTCATAATGCCAATAAAGTAAACTACAGCAGAGGGGGGGGGAAGGGGGAAAAAATCCAAAAGAATCTACCGAACAAGTCAAAACATAAGAATAATAAATTCTTTTATTGAGTCACTGCTGTCAGAGTCCTTTTTCCTCGCTGGGGGTCACAGTCCACCTCACCTCCCTAGGATGCCCTCCAACACTGTGCTGATCTCTTGACCTGCTGTTGGGGCAGCTCAGATTCTAATCTGGTCCTACTCCTGTGTGCTCTTGCCTCCAATGTCCACAGCTATCAGAGCTATTGTGTTTTGTGGGAGCTTTCAATAATATTTTATATATGCCACAGACAGAATCTGGCTAGTTGATCATGTGGATTTAATCTGCAGCTTGTACAGCTGGTGGGGAGGTTTGGGTTCTTCTTCCTTAGGCACACTACCCCTGGGTTTCAACTGTGGTTTTATTTCCACCTGTCCATGTGGGTTATCCACTGGGGTTTGCTCCTGGGGCTGCCCTGGAGGACTTGTGTTAGCCCCTGTGAGGGCCAGGTGAGGAGGTGGTGCAGCTGCTTGTGTTGCAGGGGTTCTGGCAGCACCAGGTACTCGGGGGTTGCCAGGTAGGGCAGCAAGAAATATAGTGCTCTAGAAGGGTATGGCAACCAGTATTGGCCAATATGCTCCAGTATTCCTGCCTGGAGAACCCAGACAGAGAAGCCCCCCCCCNCCCCCCCCCCCAGACAGAGAAGCCTGGCAGGTCACAGTCGAAGGGTTGCAAAGAGTTGGACATTACCGAAGTGACCCTGCACACATAGATGAAAGACTTTTTTTGCCTGTGGCAGCTCTGCCCCAGTGAGAGTTGAGCATGATGGTGGCACAGCTGCTTGGCTTGCAGGGACCCTGGCAGTGCCAACTGTGCAGGGATAAGGACTGCCTCTGCCACAGGAGTAATGGCTCTCTTTTCAAGCCTCTTGTAGCTGGTGATTAGAAGACCTCTTTGGCCAGTCTTTCTTCATAGCCCTGCCTGTTCAGGCACTTAGAGGGCTCTCTTGTCTAGGGTCCTTCTTTGCTGTTCCATGCGTCAGGCACATAGAGGTACCCTCTGGCTAGGGTCTTACTCTGAAGATCAATGCATCAGTCACTTAAAGGAGACTCCTGCGTGGGATCCTGCTCTGTGTTCAGTGTGTCAGGCTTTTGATGGGCCAGGCTCTCTATTGTTCAGCTGCTGATGCTGGCACGTGGGGAGAGAGAGAGGCTATGGTGATGGCTCCACCCCCTATGCATGACTCAGCAGTATTGCCTTGCTTCCATGGCTGCCTGGCTTTCCTCCACAGGCATTTCCCACCACAGTCTCCTCTCTCACATCCCCTCAACCCGTCTCTCTGCAGTTAACAGCAGCCCTCACCCTGGGATTGCTCCACAATCCCTAAACTCCAGATTCCAGCTACTGCGTCTTCCAGGAGACCTGCGTCCCTGTCCAGGGTATGTATGGCCTTAAATCTTTCTTCTCTGACTCAGGCAATTGCCCCAATGTGGGGATTGGACCCCTGCTTTGGTTACCCCACCCACCTAGGGCAGGTTCAATCCTACTAACGCTCCTGCTTTCCCCCCTAGTTTTGTCACCCTATAGAGTTTTGTGTGGTTCTATATATTCTTTCCACTGGTCAG
This sequence comes from Redunca redunca, assembly GCA_006410935.1. Lineage (NCBI taxonomy): Eukaryota > Metazoa > Chordata > Mammalia > Artiodactyla > Bovidae > Redunca > Redunca redunca. Next base: position 309,033 of record SJYQ01002666.1, read on the forward strand.
GTACTCCTGTCCACTCTCAGCTGGTGTTCTGCATGCACTTCTGTGTCTGAAGGTGTATTCCTGATGTATCCATGGAGAGAGAAGTACTCCATGTCCACCTACCCCTCTGCCATGTTGTTCTAACTCTTCGATAATTTTATATCCAATAAAATTGTGGACTAGTGAAGGACAATATTCTTCAGAAAAACAAATGCTGTTTAATAGGGTACCAAAGAAGATTCTGATTGCTTGACTTTTCTTTGACATTCTCAATTATCTACTTAATATCCTTAGCCTTATAAGGTCAGTAATGAAGAAGAAATTAAACATTTTCTTTTTAAATATTTACCAGAAGCAAGCATGGTTCTAACCATGTTGTAAGATTATATTTTTAAAAGACATGGTTTAAACCCAACATCAAGCCAACAAACCTTAGTGTTAGGAATCACAATCCCAAATTGTCTGATATAGAAGATTCACAGAGGTCAACTGATGCTACTTTAAGAGGCAATACTGAGAATGAAATCCAAGTTTGTCTAATTCCAGAGTCAATACATTTTATACCATCAGTTCAGTTCAGTTCAGTTGTTTGGAAATGTCTGACTCCTTGTGACCCTATGGACTAAAGGACTCCAGGCTTCCCTGTCCATCACTAACTTCTGGAACTTGCTCAGACTCATGTCCATCAAGTCGGTGATGCCATCCAACCATCTCATCATCTGTCATCTCCTTCTTCTCTTGCCTTCAATCTTTCCCACCATCAGGGTCTTTTCTAAAAAGTCAGCTGTTTGCACCAGGTGGCCAAAGTGTTGGTGCTTCAGCTTCAGCATCAGTCCTTCCAATGAATCTTCAGGACTAATTTTAAGAATTGACTGGTTTGATTTCCTTGCAGTCCAAGGGACTCTCGAGAGTCTTCTCTAACACCACAGTTCAAAAGCATCGGTTCTCCAGGGTTCAGCTTTCTTTATGGTCCAACTCTCACATCCATACATGACAACTGGAAAAACCATAGGAAAAACCATAGATGGACCTTTGTAGGCAAAGTAATGTCTCTGCTTTTTAACATGCTGCCTAGATTTGTCATAGCTCTTCTTTTCCAAGGAGGAAGCAATTTTAATTTCATGGCTGCATGAAATTTATACCAAACTCTGCTATATTTTATAATCAAGACAAACAAGCTGGTGAATTTCTTGTTTCTGAGAAACTTTGGTTTTGAAGGCAAGCCTCTGTATGATAGTACTGCAAATGTGGCAGCTCATTATCATTAACTAAGATTCTTGCTATCAACTCTATAAGTTAGTGCTCTTATACTGATAATGACTGTATTATCCATGATATGGTGCTTGTTTAACTAGTTGTGTTAAACTAAAAGACAAAGGTGTTAGTTTCTTCCCATCTATTTCTAAGAACTTTGAGTTAGAAAAGATCTGTTTTTATAATACTAGCCAAAATGAATTAAGAGAAAGTAAATTACCCTCAAACATATTTGCCACTCCATCTGGAATAACCTCATTCCCAGAAAAAAAAATTGTTGGGGAAAAAAAAATTAACATCTAACTTCAGACAAGATAATTCTTCTTCCTGTTTTTAAAGCATATTTAAGAAATGGGGAAAACAAATCCTAAACCGTTAAGTGACAAAGTAGACTTAGTGTTTTGATCATTAATAGCTTTGGGTAAAATATAAAATCACTATGTGGTACAGTCAATGCTGTGTAAACTTCAGCATCATAATTAAAATACACTAAACTTCAGATGGGCATCCCTTGTAGCTCGGTGGATAAAGAATCTGCCTGGGTTTGATCCCTGGGTTGGGAAGATCCCCTGGAGAAGGAAATGGCAACCCACTCCAGTATTGTTGGTTGGAGAATCCCATGGACAGAGGATCCTGGCAGACTACATTCATCATTCTCAAGAGTCGGACTTGACTTAGCAACTAAACTAAACTAAATTACGATATAAAAAGTTCCATGCTTCCAGACTGAGTAGTCATGTGTCTTATCTCAAAACCCAGTTATACATCGCTTTCCGCTGGGCTGATTGGAGAGAAAAACAAAGCTGAAGGAATTTCCTGAATAGGAAAAAAAAAAAGGCAACTGTGTTATGATACCAAGAGTGAAAAATAAACTTAATTGAAGCTTTGATATTGTAGAAGATGAAAAGGTATCAGGCTTGCTTTGAGAATTTTGGTAAAATTTTATGTGAATTAGTGATTTCCTGGAATTCTGAATTTGCATATAAGACACTTTAAATGCCAAGGCAGTGCTTCCCACAACTCCTTACACATAGAAAGACCTCAATAAATAATCATTAAATAAATGAAAGAATGAAAAACAATTCAGTGCATCTTTCTCATCTTCTATTGAAAATACATTTCAAACTATATTCTTTGGTCCTGACGAGTTCCTTTTTCTATGGGACATGTTTTGAAAATGTGTGTATTGTGTGTGTGTGTGTGTCTGTCTGTCTGTCTGTCTGTCTGTCTCTTTTGTGGCAGGAGAGGCTCATTTTGATTTGTTTTGTTTTGTTTCTGAAGTTTGCACATGTTGAACATCTGGATGTTGTAGCATCAAAGTCAGTTGACACAGCAAGCCAATAGACAGTATTTTTACTCATAACCAAATGAGATGCATGATTGCCTTTTATCAAGCTTCTTCTTAACTCTGTGAGTAGAATCAGTCTCTGATCAATAAATAACAAATCATCTGTTTCATAAATCAGACCTGTCGAAGCAAAGCAGTGCATCGTGCTGGGGCTGCTCTTCTGTGTTTGCTTGGGCCTCATAGCATCTGGTTAATAAAAGGGCTTCTTATACATTTGACAGTTGTTTGGATATTCTTTTTCAGCACTGTTCAAGTTTACCAGCTATTTAGACTTTCTATTTCTCCTCCCTCTTTCTTTTCCTCTGAGCTAAGGTTCTCAGCTTATGTGAAGAAAAAAACTGGAGTGGAGAGAAAGAAAAATGCATGAACAGGCCTTGGATTGCTCATTTGAATTTTTAAGGTTAATTTTTTGCTAAATCACTATATTTCTTCTATCTACATGCAATTTCCATTGTATGATTATGTATTATGGATTTATTGAAATTTATGAAATTAGTGATCATGAGTCAAAGTGGAAATAACTTGTAAATCCATCTCATTATTTTATTTTATATTTATTCTCTATAAGTATTAATAATGAGACTAACAAACTTAATATCCTTCTGCTGTCACTGTTCTTGACTTTCAATATTAAGTTGGCCTCTTTCAAATCTTATAAAAAAACCTTTCAAAACAAGTGCTAATATTATCTTTATTTTTGAAAGATGAAAAACAATTTAAATTACTTGCTCAAGCTCTCATGTATTATGTAAGAACTCCATATGTCAACTCCTAGAGCCCACACTCCAAATCATAATCTCTCAAATATACTCTATCTTATTTCTCATCTTTTCTAACTTAAATTCAATATTTCCTCCAATGACTATGTTATTTCCTTTAAGAAACAGTTCCATTCATTCTCCATGCATGCATGCTAAGTTGCTTCAGTCCTGTGCGACTCTTCACAACCCTATAGATTGTAGCCCATCAGCTTTCTCTGTCCATGGGATTCTCCAAGCAAGAATACTGGAGTGGATTGCCAGGCTCTCCTCCAAGGGATCTTCCTGACCCAGGGATCTAATCCACACCTCTTACATCTCGTGCATTGGCAGGCAGCTTTTTTACCACAAGTACCAGCTGGGAAAACTTCCATTCATTCTAGATGTATCCAATTCCTGCCAGCTTTATGGATACAATATATACCAATCTACTTCATACTCAACTTGAATTGTTACCTACTTTATTCATGCATGGATTGGTATAGCTTATACTATGCTATAAGCTTTTTTTTTTCCCAGCAAAATTACATTTAATAACTCCCTCAGTATTCCCGAAGCATCTAGTAGAGAGTAATTCATTGAACATGTGATTAAAATGCGAGTACATGACATTAATCCAACCTGAGGTGTCCTGCACTGCAGGTGGCTTCTTTACCAACTGATCTATCAGGAGAGTCATGTTACTCCAAGTACCAGACTTTTCTAGCATTTTAAATTAGAGCTATTTTAATAAGTTATTAAATAAAATGTTTATCAACATTAATTCAGTGGTAAAGAATGGACTCTAGTAAAGTCCTCTACCCATGTCATTAAATTTCCATTGTTATGAGTATTTGATACTATTTCCCATGACAGTAGAGCTATTTCAAATCCTGAAAGATGATGCTGTGAAAGTGCTGCACTCAATATGCCAGCAAATTTGGAAAACTTAGCAGTGGCCACAGGACTGGAAGAGGTCAGTTTTCATTCCAATCCCAAAGAAAGGCAATGCCAAAGAATGCTCAAACTACCGCACAATTGCACTCATCTCACATGCTAGGAAAGTAATGCTCAAATTTCTCCAAGCCAGGCTTCAGCAATATGTGAACCGTGAACTTCCATATGTTCAATCTGGTTTTAGAAAAGGCAGAGGAACCAGAGATCAAATTGCCAACATCTGCTGGATCATCGAAAAAGCAAGAGAGTTCCAGAAAAACATCTATTTCTGCTTTATTGACTATGCCAAAGCCTTTGACTGTGTGGATCAC
>SJYQ01002666.1:313836-341520 GCA_006410935.1 Redunca redunca
ATGATGCTAAAGCTGAAACTCCAGTACTTTGGCCACCTCATGTGAAGAGTTCACTCATTGGAAAAGACTGTGATGCTGGGAGAGATTGGGGGCAGGAGGAGAAGGGGACGACCGAGGATGAGATGGCTGGATGGCATCACTGACTCGATGGACGTGAGTCTGAGTGAACTCCAGGAGTTGGTGTTGGACAGGGAAGCCTGGCGTGCTGCGATTCATGGGGTCGCAAAGAGTCAGATACGACTGAGCGACTCAACTGAACTGAACCATGACAGGTCAAGAAGCAACAGTTAGAACCCTGTATGGAACAACTGATTGGCTCAAGATTGAGAAAGGAAATGACAGAGCTGTTTGCTGTCACCCTGTTTATTTAACTTATATGCTGAGCACATCATAAGAGATGCCAGCCTGGATGAGTTACAAGCTGGAATCAAAATAGACAGGAAAAGCATCAACAACCTTATATATGCAGATGATACCACTCTAATGTCAGAAAATGAGGAGGAACTAAAATGTCTCTTGATGAAGGAGGAGAGTGAAAGTGCTGGGTTAAAACTAAATATTAAAAAAACTAAGATCATGACATCTGGCCCCATTATTCCATGGCAAACAGAAGGGAAAAGGTGGAAGTAGTGACAGATTTCCTCTTCTTGGGCCCTAAAATCACTGTGAATGGTGACTGCAGCCATGAAATCAGAAGAGGCTTGCTTCTTGGCAGGAACACAATGACAAATCTAGACAGTGTGTTGAAAAGCAGAGACATTACTGTACCAACAAAGATCCATATAGTCCAGACTATGGTCTCCCCAGTGGTCACGTATGGTTGTGAAAGATATACGATAAAGGCAGAGCACCAAAGAATTGATATTTTTGAACTGTGGGGCTGGGGAAAACTCCTGAGAGGACAGCAAGGAGATCAGACCAGTCAGTCTAAGGGAGATTAATCGTGAATACTCATTGGAAGGACTGATGCTGAAGCTGAAGTTCCAGTATTTTGGTCACTTGATGCAAAAAGACGAGTCACTGGAAAAATCCCGGATGTTGGGAAAGTTTGAGGTCAGAAGGAGAAGAGGGTGTCAGAGGATGAGATGGCTGGAGGGCATCACTGATGAAATGGACAGAAACTTAGACAAACTTTGGGAGATGGTGAGGGACAGGGAGGCCTGGAGTGCTGCTGTCCACGGGGTTGCAAAGAGTTAGACAAGACTGGGTGGCTGAACAACAGCAACACAAACATAACAGAATAAGGTAAATAGATTTTTCCTTTTTCTACTTCTTTGAAGTCCTTGCATTCATTTTTCAGTCTTATGGTCAAACATTTTAGGGATGACAGTTGGGTATCTTGCTTCTTAGGACTTATTATTCTGTACTACAAATAAAATTCTGGCAAAAATTCCAGAAGGGAGGAAGAACCATTTATTTTTTCTCCATTGTCTCCATCTTTTGTTTTTCTTCTCTGTAGTACATCTCTACCCATTTCCATAAACCTTCCTTACAACACTTCCTGCCAAAGTTCAACTATAAGCATTGGGTTTCCTATTTAGAATGTGTGTGTGTGTAGTAGTAATAGTAATAGTAGTAGTAGTTGTAGTTATTCAGATCATAGATTTGGATTAAACTGCCTTTTCAACCATGTGACTTTGAGCAAGTCACATATTTCATCACAGTTTTCTGTCTTTAAGGTGAAGATTATAATACCTACCTAACAGGGTTGTAGTAAGAATCAGGCAAATCTGTTTTCTAAGTATTTAACCAGAACCTGGCACATTGTAAAGGCTGTAATAGTATTTGCTAAATGAATAAATAGTGTTACCTTTATGTTAAGAATTTATTCAAAGTCTTCTATGGAATTATAAACTAAGCTTCTTAATGCCACTACAATGTGAGTGTATTGCTTTATATTTATTTCACAGTAGGGGACAAAGCATAAACCTAAGAGGAGACTTAGAAAAAATTTCTTATTTTCGCACTGTCATTACCACACTCCAGCAGTTTTACTGCACAATTAAAAAGTTTTTCTCTGGATATATGGGGCAAATCATCTTTCATTGATAGTTAGTCCAGTCTTTTACATTAAAACAAGCAGTTAAGGTCAATATGCCTGTGTTTCTACATTTGAGGGTATTTGTTGCCTTATGAATCTTGATTGCTCCAATTCCTTTTTGAGAGCAGAGCAAAGAAAAACTCTGGGATTAAACACAGTGTAGTCTATGAACACACAAGCTGGAATCAAGATTTCTGGGAGAAATATCAATAACCTCAGATATGCAGAGGACACCATCCTTATGACAGAAAGTGAAGAAGAACTAAAAGCCTCTTGATGAAAGTGAAAGAGGAGAGTGAAAAAGTTGGCTTAAAGCTCCACGTTCAGAAAACTAAGATCATGGCATCTGGTCCCATCACTTCATGGCAAATAGATGGGGAAACAATGGAAACAGTGACAGACTTTATTTGGGGGGGCTCCAAAATCACTGCAGATGGTGACTGCAGCCATGAAATTAAAAGACGCTCACTTCTTGGAAGAAAAGCTATGACCAACCTAGACAGCATATTAAAAAGCAGAGACATTACTTTGTCAACAAAGGTCCATCTAGTCAAGGCTATAGTTTTTCCAGTAGTAATGTATGGATGTGACAGCTGGACTATAAAGAAAGCTGAGTGCTGAAGAATTGATACTTTTTAACTGTGGTATTGGAGAAAGCTCTTGACAGTCCCTTGGACTGCAAGGAGATCCAACCAATCCATCCTAAAGGAAATCAGTCCTGGGTGTTCATTGGAAGGACTGATGTTGGAGCTGAAACTCCAATACTTTGGCCACCTAATGCAAAGAACTGACCCATTGGGAAAGACCCTGATGCTGGGAAAGATTGAAGGTGGGAGGAGAAGGGGATGACAGAGGATGAGATGGTTGGATGGCATCACTGATTCAATGGGCATGAGTTTGAGTAAACTCCCAGAGTTGGTGAGGCCTGGCATTCTGCAGTGTATGGGTTCACAAAGAGTCAGATACGACTGAGCAACTGAACTGATTCTATGAACTCTGGCAGGCAGCTAATTGTACCTGGCACATGCCTCTTGTCTTGTTAGCTTTCTGGCTTGACATCATTTGTATTGCCTGTCCTTTTTCTCTTGAATTTAATCCATCTTTGGAGAAAACACAGTACATCTATTTCCTACTACTCATTGTATTCTTTGAACTTAATTTATTTCTTATTAAATTTGGATTCTGTCTCATTCACTCCATTTATTGACTCTCCAAGCAATAAGACACTTTAGGAAACATAGTATGCACTAAGCTTAGATAATCAAAATTGATAGTTTCCCTTTCTAAGTCACAGATGGTATATACACACACACACACACACACACACACACACACAAACTTCAGAGTAAACCTGATCCCCAATGGCATTCACAGAGCTGTCTCACACAAATGACTCAGGGCAGGTGCATAAATGTACATTCTCTTCATTCAGTTTCATGTGCCAGAGCCCATTTTTCTTATCACTTATAGTGATGCTTTTCTACTGAGCCAATTTGTTCAGTATATCTTCATTCAGTCAGAGATTGAAATATTCTTCTCAATTGTCTCGGCCAATGTATTTCAAGAGTGAATCCTTTCTTATCCATCTCAATATATTACACATTTTTAATCTGGATTTGAACTCTTTAGAACATCACATTAAATCCTATAAGCTATAAAGGGGTATGTTATTAGCATATTCCAGTTGTTGGATGCATGGTATATTTGATGTCTATAAAACCAGATTTTTTCCATTTAAAAACAAATGCATGCATATCTAGAATTCAGTAACTCTGCCAGAGTTTGGATAACATTCTGAATGAAGAATATATTAAAACTGAGAAATTTAGGTTAGAACTGGAGATCGAAGGAAGAAAATATAAAGATTCCTAAGTTTATTATTTTAAACTTTATTTTTTGGAGGGGAGCAGTATTTGGTCTTAAAAACTGAAACCTCTTTTCTTGGTATTTTACAATTCCTGTATAGCTGTGTCACTGCTTTTCTCCTCACTACAAAAGCTCAAAATTCACCTGAGTTCTTTTCTAATTTTATTATAGAAAACTTCAAAATACCAAAAATTTAAAGAATAATTTAATAAATGCTGGTATCCCAATACTAACTTTTGGAAATTTTAATGTTTGTCATATTTTCTCCAGACCTTCTTTTTAAGAGAGAAAACATTACAAATATATTTGGAAATTCAACACGTATCTCTTTGCAATCCCATTTTGCCCTTCTTCCTTTGACACATTGATCATTTTGAGTTTTCTATGTGCCATTCCCACGTGTGTGTTTTTACTTTTACTGTGTATTTGTATAGCCATAATGCATATTATTGATTTCTATTTGCTCAGTTGCTTCAGTCCTGTGTGACTCTTTACAACACCGTGGACTGTTCTCCCAGCAAGGATACTGGAGAGAATTACCATTTCCTCCTCCAGGTCGTCATTCTGAACCAGGGATCGAACCTGCATCTCCTGCATTGGTAAGTGGATTCTTTACCACCTGAGCCACCTGGGAAGCACCAACGTTTGCACACAGCGTTGCAGTGAATGGTCTTGTTTGTGTTTCCTTGTATTCATGTTGCACTGAAGACTTTTTAGGATTTGAGTTACTAGTTTGAAGAATATACTCTGCTTTTCCTGCAGATGGTCAAATTTCTTGCTAAAGACTGTCTATTTACATGCCTACTTTCTGGGTGTGTAAATCTGCATTTGTTTTTTCACATTTTCCTCATGTGATCTTTTTTTGTTCCAAGCTGATGAATATAACATTGTACTTTGAAATTCACATTTTTCTTAATTTCAAAGGACAACAATCTTCTCTGTAAAATGCTCCTCAAAATTTTGCCTCTATTTTGGTTGTGTTCTTTTGCTTTTGACTTATGGAAATGCTTTATATATTTTGAATATTACTTCTTTGTTGATCACATGACATGCAAATATTTCCTCCCAGGCTATATGCATGTTCAAGGTTAATTAACATTTCTATTCTTTTTGTTACTTTTGTTTTATAATACAGCCATATACATTGATATTTTCTTTTATGACTGTAGTTTCTGAGTCTTGTTTCACTATACTTGTCATAATGCCAGTTGAAAAAGATGTTCCTCTAAATTATTCTATAAATTTAAAATTTTGCTATTGCCTTTTACAAGTAAAATCCACTTTTCCTGTGTAGTATATTGTGCAGAGAAGATCAATGGATCCAGAACTATTTACTAAATAGTTGATGGTTTCACCTTTTCCATTTCATCATATATATCTAGATAGCATAATTGCAAACTCTAGGCTCTTTTTAATGTTCTACAGGTCTGTTCATCTATCCCAGTTTAAATAATATAATATATTGAGCCTTAAGGCATTAAAATTGTTTACCTACTTGTGAAGAATCCCTTCAAGTCTAATATTATTGAAACCCTTCTTTTTTATTCTTCATTTTTAGTCTTTGATATACAATTATCAGGATTGGCTTATAAAATTTAATGAAACACCCATATAGATTTTGATTGATATTCCATTATATTTATAAACTATATTGAACAAATGTTATCTCCAGAAAATTTAAATCTTTCCACCTACTGATTTGACATATCTCTTCAATTATTTAGATTTTCTTTCTTTTTATAATCTTTTATTGAGAAAAATGTAATTATTCCTATATATGTCTCATTGCTGATGTGACTATTACATTTTTTCTCCTAAAACTTCTTATATATTTATTGAGAGTATATAGATGCTGTTAACTGATGTTTCTTCAGTTCAGTTCAGATCAGTCACTCAGAAGTGTCCGACTATTTGTGATCCCATGAATTGCAGCACGCCAGGCCACTCTGTCCATCACCAACTCCAAGAGTTCACTCAAACTCATATCCATCGAGTCAGTGATACCATCCAGCCATCTCATCATCTGTATTCCCCTTCTCCTCCTGCCCCCAATCCTTCCCATCATCAGGGTCTTTTCCAATGAGTAAATTCTTTGCGTGAGGTGGCCAAAGTATTGGAGCTTCAGGTTCAGTATCTGTGCTTCCAATGAACAACCAGGACAGATCTCCTTTAGAATGGACTTGGATCTCTGTGCAGTCCAAGGGACTATCAAGAGTATTCCCCAACACCATAGTTCAAAAGCATCAATTCTTCAGTGCTCAGCTTTCTTTATAGTACAACCCTAATATCCATACATGACTACTGGAAAAACCATAGCCTTGACTAGACGGACCTTTGCTGGCAAAGTAATGTCTCTGCTTTTCAATATGCTATCTAGGTTGGTCATAACTTTCCTTCCAAGGAGTAAGCGCCTTTTAATTTCATGGCTGCAGTCACCATCTGCACTGATTTTGGAGCCCAGAAAAATAAAATCAGCTGCTGCTTCCACTGTTTCCCTATCTATTTGCCATGAAGTGATGGGACCAGATGCCATGATCTTCATTTTCTGAATGTTGAGCTTTAAGCCAACTTTTTCACTATCCTCTTTTACTTTCATCAAGAGTCTTTTTAGCTCCTCTTCACTTTCTGCCATAAGGGTGGTGTCATCTGCATATCTTACTGATGCAGGTTATTGCTATTTCTCCCAGCAATCTTGATTCCAGCTTGTGCTTCTTCCAGTCCTGCGTTTCTCATGATGTACTCTGCATATAAGTTAAATAAGCAGGGTGACANCTATTAGTCTTTGCCCTGCTTCATTCCATACTCCAAGGCCAAATTTGCCTGTTACTCCAGGTGTTTCTTGACTTCCTACTTTTGCATTCCAGTCCCCTATAATGAAAAGGACATATTTTGGGGGTGTTAGTTCTAAAGGTCTTTTAGGTCTTCATAGAACTGTTCAACCTCAGCTTCTTCAGTGTTACTGGTTGGGGCATAGGCTTGGATTACCATGATATTGAATATTTGCCTTGGAAACAGAGATGATTCTGTCATTTTTGAGATTGCATCCAAGTACTGCATTTCGGACTCTTTTGTTGACCATGATGGCTACTCCATTTCTTCTGAGGGATTCCTGCCCACAGTAGTAGATATAATGGTCACCTGCATTAAATTCACCCATTCCAGTCCATTTTAGTTCTCTGATTCCTAGAATGTCGATGTTCACTCTTGCCATCTCCTGTTTGACCATTACAATTTGCCTTGATTCTTGGACCTGACATTCCAGGTTCCTATGCAATGTTGCTCTTTACAGCATCAGACCTTGCTTCTATCACCAGTCACATCCACAACTGGTATTGTTTTTGCTTTGGCTCCATCCCTTCATTCTTTCTGGGGTTATTTCTCCACTGATCTCCAGTAACATATTGGGCACCTACTGACCTGGGGAGTTCCCCTTTCAGTATCCTATCATTTTACCTTTTCATACTATTCATGGGGTTCTCAAGGCAAGAATACTGAAGTGGTTTGCCATTCCCTTCTCCAGTGGACCACATTCTTTGTTAGATTTACTTGTTTATTTATTCTCTTAGATTTTTTGTCTAAAAAATCATAACTAAAAAAGAGTGGGCTTTTTTTGTCTCCTTACCAATTATAATAACACTCTTTTTTTCCCCCTCTTTTATTATTGCATGAGCTAGGACCTCAGTAATATGTTACCAGAAGTGGTAAAAGTGAGTCTATATGTTGGGCTTCCCTGGTGGCTCAGATGGCACAAAATTTGCCTACAATGTGGAAGACAAGGGTTCAGTCCCTGGATTAGGAAGATCCCCTGGAGGTGGGCATGGCCACCCATTCCATTCTTCTTGCCTAGAGAATCCCACAGACAGAGGAGCCAGCAGACTACAGTATATGGGGTTGCAAAGAGTCATGACTGAGCAACTAAGCACAGCACAAGTCAGAATTTTAATAGAGTTGCATTTAATTTTCATACTTAAGGAAGATTTTTGGAGATACTGGCCACTAGGAGAAGCTAGATAATATTTTTTTATAATAGCCTTCTCATTATTGTTCTCCTACAGCCTGTATTGTGAAACCTTTGTTGTAGGGTGACTAGGACATGATAATCTTGCCAAGGGCAGTTGGAACCTATGTGATTATTTTAAATTATAATAAAATCATGGCATTGTGTTAAGCTGTCAGGCCTCTGAAAAGCAGAGAGTAGTTGATATTATAATAAAATTTTACATGTGTAATAACGATTGCTTACAAGGTTGTGACTTGGCTATGGGCACATATGCATTATATGATGCACTTGAAACTCAAATTCTGTTTATTTTTTCATTTTAAAATCTCAATCTTTATTTTTTTTTATTTTTACTTTATTTTACTTTACAATACTGTATTGGTTTTGCCATACATTGACATGAATCCACCACAGGTGTATATGAGTTCCCAATCCTGAACCCCCCTCCCACCTCCCACCCCCACCCATATCATCTCTCTGGATCAAATTCTGTTTACAATATAGGAAAACCATCCTTTGCACCACAAATATGTCTGCTAGATAAACGATTTTTCTTTTGCTGTAGGAAAGGTGATACTTGTGTCCCAAATTGAGCAATTACATTTCATTCATAATTTTACTCCAGTATTTTCTGCAGGTCATTTGTGCATAAGTCCTATATGTTGGGCTCTCTTGGTGGCTCAGTTTAGTTCAGTTCAGATTCTCAGTCATGTCCAACTCTTTGTGACCCATGGACTGCAGCATGCCAGGCCTTCCTGTCCATCACCAACTCCAGGAGTTTACTCAAACTCATGTCCATTGAGTCAGTGATGCCATCCAACCATCCCATCCTCTGTTGTTCCTTTTTCTTCCTGCCTTCAATCTTTCCCAGTATCAGGGTCTTTTTCAATATGAGTTAGTTCTTCACATCAGGTGACCAAAGTATTGGAATTTCAGCTTCAGCATCAGTCCTTCCAGTGAATATTCAGGACTGATTTCCTTTAAGATTGACTGGTTGGATCTCCTTGCAGTCCAAGGGACTCTCAAGAGTGTTCTCCAACACCACAGTTCAAAAGCATCAATTCTCTGGTGCTCAGGTTTCTTTATAGTCCAGTTCTCACATCCATCTATGACTACTGGAAAAATCATAGCTTTGACTAGATGGACTTTTTTGGCAAAGTAATGTCTCTGCTTTTAAATATGCTATCTAGGTTTGTCATAACTTTTCTTCCAAGGAGCAAGTGTCTTCTAATTTCATGGCTGCAGTCACCATCTGCAGTGATTTGGGAGCCCCCAAAATAAAGTCTGTCACTATTTGCACTGTTTCCCTTTTATTTGCTATGAAGTTATGGGACCAGATGCCATGATCTTAATTTTCTGAATGTTGAGTTTTAAGCCAACCTTTTCACTCTCCTCTTTCAACTTTCATCAAGAGGCTCTTTATTTGTTCTTCACTTTCTGCTGTAAGGGTAGTGTCATCTGCATATCTGAGGTTATTCAGATGGTAAAGAATCTGCCTGCTATGCAGGAGACCCAGGTTCAATCTCTGCGTCATGAAGAACCCCTGGTTAAGGGAACTGCAGCCCACTTCAGTATTCTTGCCTGGAGAATTCCATGGACAGAGGAACCTGATGGGCTACAGTCCATGGGGTTGCAAAGAATTGGACACTACTGAGTGACTAACACTTCCTTCCTTCCTATTCTCTCAAAAGATCAACTGTTGGCAGTGATTTATGATATTAAAGACCCACAATTTTTTGGTACTCTTGCCTTTTCTTGTCTTTTTATTCTAAGTGGTTTGGAGATTGAAAGAAAATGGATACCAATTGTTCTTGCTTTGCATCTAATCTATCTCATAACTTTCTAATCTAAGATATATATTCCTTTCTAGAGCCAGACATCTTGGAATGTGAAGTCAAGTGGGCCTTAGAAAGCATCACTATGAACAAAACTAGTGGAGGTGATGGAATTCCAGTTGAGCTGTTTCAAATCCTGAAAGATGATGCTGTGAAAGTGCTGCACTTAATATGCCAGCAAATTTGGAAAACTCAGCAGAGGCCACAGGACTGGAAGAGGTCAGTTTTCATTCCAATCCCAAAGAAAGGCAATGCCAAAGAATGCTCAAACTACCACACAACTGCACACATCTGACATGCTAGTAAAATAATGCTCAAATTTCTCCAAGCCAGGCTTCAGCAATATGTGAACCGTGAACTTCCTGATGTTCAAGCTGGTTTTAGAAAAGGCAGAGGAACCAGAGATCAAATTGCCAACATCCCCTGGATCATGGAAAAAGCAAGAGAGTTCCAGAAAAACATCTATTTCTGCTTTATTGACTATGCCAAAGCCTTTGACTGTGTAGACCACAATCAACTGTGGAAAATTCTGAAAGAGATGGGAATACCAGACCACCTGACCTGCCTCTTGAGAAATCTGTCTGCAGGTCAGGAAGCAACAGTTAGAACTGGACATGGAACAACAGACTGGTTCCAAATAGGAAAAGGAGTACGTCAAGGCTGTACATTGTCACCCTGCTTATTTAACCTCTATGCAGAGTACATCATGAGAAACGCTGGGCTGGAAGAAACACAAGCTGNAACATTCTGAAAACGAAGATCATGGCATCTGGTCCCATCACTTCATGGGAAATAGATGGGGAAACAGTGGAAACAGTGTCAGACTATGTTTTTGGGCTCCAAAATCAGTGCAGATGGTGACTGCAGCCATGAAATTAAAAGACACTTACTCCTTGGAAGAAAAGTTATGACCAACCTAGATAGCATATTCAAAAGCAAAGACATTACTTTGCCGACTAAGGTCCATCTAGTCAAGGCTATGGTTTTTCCAGTGGTCATGTATGGATGTGAGAGTTGGACTGTGAAGAAGGCTGAGCGCTGAAGAATGATGCTTATGAACTGTGGTGTTGGAGAAGACTCTTGAGAGTCCCTTGGACTGAAAGGAAATCCAACCAGTCCATTCTGAAGGAGATCAACCCTGGGGTTTCTTTGGAAGGAATGATGCTAAAGTTGAAGCTCCAATACTTTGGCCACCTCATGCAAAGAGTTGACTCATTGGAAAAGACTCTGACGCTGGGATGGATTGGGGGCAGGAGGAGAAGGGGACGACCGAGAATGAGATGGCTGGATGGCATCACGGACTCGATGGACGTGAGTCTGAGTGAACTCCGGGAGATGGTGATGGACAGGGAGGCCTGGAATGCTGTGATTCATGGGGTCGCAAAGAGTTGGACATGACTGACTGACTGAACTGAACTGAACTGAGGTTTTCCTCTTTATAGTTTTTAACCCAATCTTCCCTACTTCATTCTGAATACTTTTCTCACATTCAATATATCTGCCAAATCAGACTAGTCACTTCAAGTAATCAAAAATCTTGGCATTTTACTCCCCCTGGTTTATAAACTATTTTTACTTTCCTTCTTTGAATATTAACATTCATGAGTCTTACAAGAATATTACAAGATCCAGGGAAATATGTTCCTTCAGTGAAAATGTATGGTTGTACCCTTCTCCCATTAACATTTCATTTGTTTTTCCTTTAAGAATTCTATTCAATTTATCCAATGTTTGTACTTTGTTGCTAAGTAGAAGAACTCAGGTTTCATAGGATAGAACAGCTACATCAAGTTTTTTGGTTTTTTTTTTTTTGACAGTTTTATTGAGATACCATGCCATTAAATTTACCCATTTAAAGTATTCAATTTGATGGCTTGTAAAAAGCACATTCCTTGAGTTGTGCAATCATGTGACAACCTAATTTTAGAACATATTACCATCCACAAAAGAAACTTTATACTTATTAGCAGTCATTCTTCATCTCCCCAGTGGCCAAACTCCAGACAACTACTAAGCTACTTTCTGTCTCTATAAATTTGTCCATTCTGGACATTTTACATAAATAGAATCATATAATATATGACCATTTTCTTTTAATTACAATTTGCATAATATCTTCAAGTTTCATCCATGTCATTTGTTCTTTCATTCTTTTCTATTACTGATGAATAATCCATTGAATAGATATTCCACAATTTATTTATCCATTCACTATTGGTGAAAACTTGTTTCTACGTTTTGCTACTTGTCATTGTTTGTTTTCTGTAGTTTTCCTAGTGGATGTGAAATGGTATGTCATTGTTTTGTGGGTTGTTTCTTAACTTCTCTTGTGATCTTTATAACAGAATTATTTGATTTTGCTGAAGTCCAATTATTTTGTTTTTATTTTGTCACTTGGGCTTTTAGTGTGATATCTAAGAAGCCATTAGTTACCCCAAGGTCATAAAGGTTTACTCCTATGTTTTCCTCTAAGGTTTTCCAATATAGTTTTATCCCCTACATTCGTGTCTATGATCCAATTTTTAGTTCATTCTTTTGTATGATGTAAGGTAGGATTGCAGTTTCTTTTTTTATTTAGTAACTCAATAGTTTCAACACAATTTGTTGAAAATATAATTCCTTTTACATTAAAATATCTTGGCATAATTGTTAAAACTTAATTCATCATAAGTGGAAGAGTTTATTTCTGGACTCTTATATTCCACTGATCTAATTATCTTTATGCAGGAGACACAGGAGATGCAGATTGGATTCCTGGGGTGGGAAAATCCCCTGAAGTAGGAAATGGGCAGCCTTCTCCATTATTCTTCCCTGGGAAATCCCATGGACAGAGGAGGCTGTGGGCTACAGTCCGTGGGGTCCCAATGAGTTGCACATAACTAAGCATATGGCACATGTCTTCGTGTGGAATCTTCAATCTCATTTATCTTTAGGTCAGCACCACTCTGTTTTAATTACTGCAGCTTTGAAGTAAATTGTGAAATTAGAAAATGTGAATCCAGGAACTTGGTTCTTTTTCAAGAATGTTTGGCTGGGTTCTTTAAATTTCCATGTGAATTTTAAGATCTGATTGTCAATTTATTTTTTTTTTCTAAGTCAGCTAGAATTTCAATTGGAATTATGCTGAACCTGTAGATTAATTTGGGGAATATTGTCATCTTAATGATATTGTCTATTTTATCCATGAATGTGGGATATTCCATTTATTTAGATTTTAATTTTCTAAACATTTTTACAGTTTTTAGTGTACAAGTCTTAAACACTCTTTTACTGTACTGATTGCTAAATATTTTATTTTTCATATTATTAAACATGGAATTGACTACTTAGCTTTATTTTTGAATTGTTCATTGCTAGTGTTCAGTTCAGTCACTCAGTCATGTCTGACTCTTTGCGACCCCATGAACCACAGCACACCAGGCCTCTGTGTCCATCACCAATTCCCAGAGTCCACACAAACCCAGGTCTATCAAGTTGGTGATGCCATCCAACCATCTCATCTTCTGTCGTCCCCTTCTCCTCCTGCCCTCAATCTTTCCTAGCATCAGGGTCTTCTATAATGAGTCAGCTCTTTGCATCAGATGGCCAAAGTGTTGGAGTTTCAGCTTCAACATCAGTCCTTCCAAAGAACACACAGGACTGATCTCCATTAGGATGGACTTGTTGGATCTCCTTGCAGTCCAAGGGACTCTCAAGAGTCCTCTACAGAAATACAATTAAATTTTGTACAATGATCTTGTACCTTGCAACTTTGCTGAACTTGTTTATTAGTTCTAACAGTTTTTGTGAATTTCTTAGAATTTTCTATATATAAATCACATCACCTGAAAATAAAGATGATTACCTCTTTCTTTACAATGTAAATGCCTTTATTTATTTTTCTTGTCTAATTCCTGTAAATAAAACCCACAGTGTATGTTGAATAGAAGTGATGACAGCAATATCTTGATCTTGTTAATAAACCTAGGAAGGAAGTATTCAGTCTTTCACTATTAAGTATAATGCTACCCATAGGGTTTTTATATAATTTTATTTATTTACTTGTGGCTGTGTTGGGTCTTTGTTGCTGTCGGGCTTTTTTCTAATTGTGGTGAGCAGAGATTACTTTCCAGTTGCAGTGCACAAGATTCTCATTGTGATGGCTTCTCTTTGGGCATGGACTCTAGGGCACTTGGGCTCGATAGCACAGGCTCAGTAGCTGTGGCACATGGACTTCGTTTCTCTGCAAGATATGAGATCTTCCTGGATCAGGAATCGAACCCATGTCTCTTGCATTGGCAGGTGGGTTCTTTATAGCAGAATCACCAGTGAAGCCCAGCTATAGGTTTTTATGATGCTTTTTACCAGATTGAAGAAATTCCCTTCTCTTCCTTGATTGCTGAGTGTTCTTATCATAAAAGTGTGTTGCATGCTGTCAAATACTTTATCTGTGTCTATGGAAACCATCATGTGGGGTTTATTCTTTATTATATTAATATGGCATGTTATGTTTCTAAGAGTGCTATAGCAACATACCATAACTCTTTGGCTTGATGTAAAGATACATTTTGCCAAATAACATCACATGTTCTAAGATACGGACATATTTCCTTTTTATAGGAGTCACCACTGTTTCCACCACGTGTTGTTCAATATATTGACTGACTTTTTGGAAGTTGAAACAAACTTGAATTATTGTATCCCTGGGGTAATTCCTTCATGGTCTTGGTGGTTAATCTCTTTTATATGTTGCTGGATTTTGTTTACTAGTAGTTTGTTGAGCAGTTTTGTGTTTCTGTTTGTAAAACAATATTTTATGTATCCAGCGTTCATTTCTTGTGATTTGTTTGCCTGAATTTTGCTATCAAAATGATAATGAATTAAGAAGTATTTACTTATCCTTTCCCCACATTCTCCTCTTCTTTTTTGAAAGTAGTTTTGAAAGTATGGCAATCATTCTATTTTTTAAATGTTTGATAGAACTCATGAATGATGTGTTCCAGGCCTTGGCTCTTCTGGTGCTGTGTATGCTTTGATATGCTGCATTTCTGCTCACCTATTATCAAATTTTCAAACTTATCTTGTGATTTCTTCTTCGACTTATTGGTTATTTTTGAGAGTATTATTCATTTTCCATACACAAATGAACTTCAAAAATTTTGTTCTATTATCAATTTCTTGTTAAATTACATATGTTTGGAGAATATACTTGGTATGATTCTGTTCTTTTAAAATTATTGAGGCTTATTTTATGGCCTGGAATACAGTCATTTCTAGAGAATGTTTTATGTGCATTTAAGAAGAATGTGTTTTCATTTTTGTTGGGTGGATTCTTCTATATATGTCTGTTGGTCTAGATATTATAGAAGATTCTTGTTGACCTTAGGCCTTGTACTATCCTTTATTAAAAGTGGATTGATTGATTCTCTAACAATTAGTATTACAATTTCAATTTCATCAGTTTTTATTTCAACTATTTTGGGGTTCTGTTGTTAGATCTGTATATGAAATGATTCCTACATCATCAAAAATGCCCCCTTTGTTACTGTTACAAATGTTTGTCTGTTTTCCTTTTGTTAATTACCCAGATTTCTTTGGTTATTGTTTATATGGTATATCTTTCCCCAAACTTACTTTCTTTTTTTTTAGAAATAAAAGTTAATTTACAACATTGTGTTAGTCAAAAGCATACAGCAAATTAATTTAGTAATTTTTTTCAGATTATATTTCATTACCAGTTACTGTAAGATACTGATTATAATTCCTTGTACAGTACAGTTCAATTCAGTTCAGTCCAGTCATTCAGCTGTGTCCAACTATTTGTGACCCCATGGACCACAGCATGCCAGGCCTCCCTGTCCAAAAGCAACTTCTGGAGCTTACACAAACTCATCTCCATTGAGTCAGTGATGCCGTTCAGCCATCTCATCTTCTGTTGTCCCCTTCTCCTCCTGCCCTCAATCATTCCCAGCATCAGTTCTGTTCAGTTCAATCACTTAGTCATGTCTGACTCTTTGAGACCCCATGAAACGCAGCACACCAAGCCTCCCTGTCCATCACCAACTCCCGGAATTCAGCCAAACCTATGTCCATTGAATTGGTGATGCCATCCAACCATTTCATCCTCTTTTGTCCCCTTCTTCTTCTGCCCTCAATCTATCCTAACTTAGGGTCTTATTATAATGAGTCAGCTCTTTTCATGTGGCCAAAGTATTGGAGTTTCAGCTTCAACATTAGTTCCATCAATGAACACTCAGGACTGACCTCCTTTAGGATGGACTTGTTGGATCTCCTTGCAATCCAAGGGACCCTCAAGAGTCTTCTCCAACACCACAGTTAAAGCGCATCAATTCTTCGGTGCTCAGTTTTCTTCACAGTCCAACTCTCATATCCATACATGACCAGACAGACATTTGTTGACAAAGTGATGTCTCTGCTTTTTAACATGCTGTCTAGGTTGGTCATAACTTTCCTTCCAAGGAGTGTCTTTTAATTTCATGGCTGCAGTCACCATCTGTAGTGATTTTAGAACCCAGAAAAATAAAATCAGCTGCTGCTTCCACTGTTTTCCCACCTATTTGCCATGAAATGATGGGACTGGATGACATGATTTTCATTGGCTTTAAGCCAATTTTTCACTCTCCTCTTTCACTTTCATCAAGAGGCTTTTTAGTTCCTCTTCACTTTCTGCCATAAGGGTGGTGTCATCTGCATATCTGAGGTTATTGCTATTTCTCCCAGCAATCTTGATTCCAGCTTGTGCTTCTTCCAGCCCAGTGTTTCTCATGATGTCCTCTGCATATAAGTTAAATAAGCAGGGTGACAATGTACAGTCTTGGCGTACTCTTTTTCCTTTTTGAAACCAGTTTCTTTTCAAATGACTCAGCTCTTCACATCAGGTGGCCAAAGTATTGGAGTTTCAGCTTCAACACCAGTCCTTCCAAGGAACACCCAGGTCTGATCTCCTTTAGGATGAACTGGTTGAATGTCCTTGCAGTCCAAGGGACTCTCAAGAGTCTTCTCCAACACCATAGTCCAAAAGCATCAATTCTTTGTCACTCAGCTTTCTGTACAGTCCAAGTCATATCCACAGTGACTACTGGAAAATCCATAGCCTTGACTAGACAGACCTTTGTTGGCAAAGTAATGTCTCAGCTTTTTAATATACTGCTTAATAACTTTCCATCCAAGGAGCAAGCATTTTTTAATTTCATGGCTGCAGTCACCATTTGCAGTGATTTTGGATCACCAAAATATAAAGTCTGCCACTCTGTCCACTGTTTCCCCATCTATTTGCCACGATGTGATAGGAACGGATGCCATGATCTTAGTTTTCTGAATGTTGAGCTTTAAGCCAATTTTTCACTCTCTTTTTTTCACTTTCATCAAGAGGCCCTTTAGTTCTTCTTCGCTTTCTGCCATAAGTGTGGTGTCATCTGCATATCTGAGGTTATTGAGATTTCATGTCCTGGCGATCTTGATTTCAACTTGTGCTTCTTCCAGTCCAGTGTTTCTCATGATGTACTCTGCGTATAAGTTAAATAAGTAGAGTGACAATATACGTCTTTGCCATACTCCGTTTCCTATTTGGAACCAATCTGTTGTTCCATTACCAGTTCTAACTGTTGCTTCCCAACCTGCAGACAGATTTCTCAGGAGGCAGGTCAGGTAGTCTGGTATTCTCATCTCTTTCAGAATTTTCCACAGTTTATTGTGATCCACACAGTCAAAGGCTTTGGCATAGTCAACAAAGCAGAAATAGATGTTTTTCTGGAACTCTCAAGCTTCTTCAATGATCCAGCAGATGTTGGCAATTTGATCTCTGGTTCCTCTGCCTTTTCTAAAATTACTTGAACACCTGGAACTTCACAGTTCATGTATTGTTGAAGCTGGCTTGGACAGTTTTGAGCATTACTTTTCTATCGTGTTAAGAAGAAAAAGAAGTGAAATTGCTCAGTCATGTCTGACTCTTTGTGACCCCATGGACGGTAGCCTGCCAGGCTCCTCCATCCATGGGATTTTCCAGGCAAGAATACTGGAGTGGGTTGCCATTTCCTTCTCCAGGGGATCTTCCCAACCAAGGGATCCAACCCAGGTCTCCCACATTGTAGACAGATGCTTTTACCATCTGAGCCACCAGGGAAGTCCTGGTATGAGATGAGTGTGAGATGAGTGTAATTGTGCGGTAGTTTGAGAATTCTTTAGCATTGCCTTTCCTTGGGATTAGAATGAAAACTGACCTTTTCCAGTCCTGTGGACTTCTGCTGAGTTTTCCAAATTTGCTGGCATATTGAGTGCAGCATTTTCACAGCATCATCTTTAGGATTTGAAATAGCTCAATTCGAATTCCATCACCTCCACTAGCTTTGTTTGTAATGATGCTTCCTAAGGCCCACTGGACTTCACATTCCAGGATGTCTGGCTCTAGGTGAATGATCATGCCATTTTGATTATCTGGGTCTTGAAGATCTCTTTTGTATAGTTCTTCTGTGTATTCTTGCCACCTCTTCTTAATATCTTCTGCTTCTGTTAGGTCCATACCATTTCTGTCCTTTATCGAGCCCATCTTTGCATGAAATGTTCCTTTGGTATCTCTAATTCTCTTGAAGAGATCGCTAGTCTTTCCCATTCTGTTCTTTTCCTCTAGTTTTTTGCACTGATCACTGAGGAAGGCTTTCTTATCTCTCCTCACTATTCTTTGGAACTCTGCATTCAGATGCTTATATCTTTCCTTTTCTCCTTTGCTTTTCACTTCTCTTCCTTTCACAGCTTTTTGTAAGCCTCCTGAGACAGCCATTTTGCTTTTTTGCATTTATTTTTCTTGGGGATGGTCTTGACCCCTGTCTCCTATACAATGTCATGAACCTCCATCCATAGTTCATCAGGCACTGTGTCTATCATATCTAGTCCCTTAAATCTATTTCTCACTTCCACTGTATAATCATAAGGGATTTGATTTAGCTCATACCTGAATGCTCTAGTGGTTTTCCCTACTTTTTCATTTTAAGTCTGAATTTGGCAATAAGGAGTTCATGATCTGAGCCACAGTCAGCTCCCAGTCTTGTTTTGTTGACTGTATAGAGCATCTCCATCTTTGGCTGCATAGAATATAATCAATCTGATTTCAGGGTTGACGATCTGGTGATGTCCATGTGTAGAGTCTTCTCTTGTGTTGTTGGAAGGTGTTTGCTATGACCAGTGCGTTTTCTTGGCAAAACTCTATTAGCCTTTGCCCTGCTTCATTCCGTACTCCAAGGCCAAATTTGCCTGTTACTCCAGGTGTTTCTTGACTTCCTACTTTTGCATTCCAGTCCCTTATAACGAAAAGGACATCTTTTTTGGCTGTTATAATTCCTCGTGCTATACAGTAAATCTTGTTGTTTAGCTATTTCATGTATAGTAATTTTATCTGTTATGCTCATATTCTTAATTTATCCCTTCTTCCCCCCCTCTCCTCTTTGGTATCCATATGTTTGTTTTCAAACTTTCTTCATAGCTCTGTCAGTTAAGAACCTACCTGCTGTGCCAGAGACCCAGATTTGATTCCTGAGTCAGGAAGATATCCTGGAGAAGGGAATGCAACCCACTCCAGTATTCTTGCCTGGATTATTTCATGGACAGAGGAGCCTGGCAGACCACACTCCATGAGGCTGCCAAAGTTGGACATGACTTAGTGACTAAACCATCACAAGTTTGTTTTCTCTGTGCGAGTCTGTTTTTATTTTCAATTATTTTATTTTTATTTGAATCTAAAATATGTTTTTTATAGATGTACATAGTTGGAGATAGTGAAAGACAGAGAAGCCTGTGTACTGCAGTAGATGAGTCACAAAAAGTCAGACATGACTTAATACTGAACAACAGCAACAACAAATGGTTGGTCATGAGTTTTTGTCCATTCTGCCAAAAGTGATATTTCAATTGGAGTGTCTAATTCCTTTACAATAATAATTTCTGATATTAAGCTTCACATATGTCATTTTGCTAATTATTTTCCATAATTTATATGTCTCTGTCTATCCCTCATCATTGCTTTGTGTTCAATAGATATATTTTAGTGTATCATGCAATTACCTTCTTGTTCCACTTACAGTATTCTGGGTGTTTTCTTAGTTATTCTCTGAAGATAAAATTAACAACCTAATTCAAAGCCATCTACACTAATTCTGTTAGTTATATTTACAAATACAGCCAACTTTACTGGGCTCTTTCTTGCTTTGTGCAAATCTGATTTATCATCTGGTGCCTTTACAATTTATCCTAAAAAGCTACCCTTGTATTTCTCATAAGACACATTTGCTAGTGACACATTTTCTCCTTATGTCTATCATCTTAAAGAATTGCTTTTGCAGATATGGAATTCTTGGTAGACAGTTTTTCTTTTTCTTTCAAAATTTTGAATGCCACACTACTGCCTCTGGTCTTCAATTTTTTCAGATGAAAAGTCAGCTAAAGTTATCAAAGATCTCCTGTTCTTTAAGTATCATTTTTCTTGCCTTTTTTTCAAGATGTTCCATCTTTGGCTACTGACGATTTGACTATAACATGCCATGGTGTGGTTATTCTAGAACTTAATTTATTTGTCTTTTGCCAAACTTCTTGTATGTATAGAATAATATTTTAAGTAATAAAATTTGGAAAATTTTTTTGTCAATATTGCCTCAAATATTTTTCTTCTCCATTTTTTTCCCTTATCTTCTTCTCATACTCTCAGTATACGTTGGTACATTTTTTGGTATGCCAAAAGATTTTGAGACTCTATCTAAATTTTAGCCTTCCTTTTTCTTGCTGTTCCTCAAACTGGATGATTTCAGATGAGCTAACTTCAAGTTCATGGATTCTTTCTTCCACCAGTCCAAATCTTCTGTAGATCTCCTCTAAGGAATTTATCTTATTTTGTACTTTTCAACTCTAGATTGTCTATTTGTTTCTTTTATAATTTCTATCTACTGATGTATGGTATTAGTGAGACACTGTGGCTATAATTCATTTTAATTCTTTAGATATTGTTTACTTTAGTTGTTTCATCATATTTATAATGATTAATTTAAACTCTTTGTTTATTAAGTTCAATATCTGGACCCCTTCTGGGACAGTTTCTATATACTTCTTTTTCCCCCAATGTATGGACCATACTTTCCTGTTACTTTATGAGTTTTATTTTTATTTTTTTTACACGAAAGCTGGACATTTTACATCTTTAAATATATCTTAATGTGGCAATTCTGGAACTCAAACCCCACTTTCAGAGTTTGATGCTGTGGCTGCTTTGTTGTTATTTCTAAGATTATTGTCCATATTTAGTTATTTAATGATTTTCTTGAACTAATCTGTAAGGTTTGCCTTTCCTATAGTGTGTAGCCAAAATTTCTCCTTGGTTAACTTAGTGATCGGTTAATGATTGGTTAAAGATTTCCTTAATTTCCTTGAACTAATAAGTCTTCCACTCTTTACTGAGAAACTCTGTTTGCTGGGATTTACCATCAACACTCAAATTTTACAATCTCACATATTCTATACTTCTTACCTGGGCAAAGTTTCAAAATCAGCTAGTGGTGAGACTGAAAATTTTTCAGTATTTTACTAAGGATACACCCAGTCCTATATATGTGCATGAACTTTTAAACTCCAGAAATATATCAGAGCTTTTCAAAACCCCTATGGACATCTTGTTCCATAGATCTTCCTTTTAAATTTTTAGCCAAATTCTTATTTAACCTAAATAGATATACTGCCTTAAGCAGCTCCCATTTTAAACAGTTTTTGCTGAATATTTTCCACAAACAGTTTGGGAATAGGTATTTTCTTCCAGGGGAAATTCCTAATCTGGTAAAGTAAGAACAACATGCTATAAGTGGGACTTTTCCAGAGGGCTGTTAAATAGATCAAATAGTGACAATGCTCTAGGGTTGGAGCTTCTCAAGATCCAAACCTGGTCTTCTATTCCAGTTTCATAACTTCTGGTTTTCACAGCTACTATGGTTGCAAGGCTGTTGGTTTTCAGTTTTGCAGAGCTGAGGAGACTGAGATGGGAAGAAATAAGGTTATAAGTCCGCAAACTCTTGTTGCTTTTACCAAAAGTCAGCAATGCTTCTTGAATAAATGCTCCCCATATTTTTACAGGAGAATCCCCATGAACAGAGGAGCCTGGCAGGTTAGAGTTCATGGGGTTGCAAACAGTCAGATTTGACTGAGCGACTAAGCACATATTTTTCAAATCTTTGTCTAATTTCCAGAGTTTGAAAAAGTTGATTTTGACTATTTTTACCTATTTTCTGTTGCTTTTAGGGAGGAGTAGATTTATGAAGCCCTCACTATACCTTTCCATATGAAGTGTTGTCTCCAACCATAGGGTTTTAATAGTACTATATTAAAGAGCTTCCCTGGTGGCTCAGAGGTTAAAGTGTCTGCCTCCAATGCGGGAGACCCGGGTTCGATCCCTGGGTCGGGAAGATCCCCTGGAGAAGGAAATGGCAATCCACTCCAGTATTCTTGCCTGGAGAATCCCATGGATGGAGAAGCCTAGTAAGTTACAGTCCATGGGGTCGCAAAGAGTCGGACATGACTGAGCGACTTCACCTCACCTCACCTAAAGATATTGTTCAACTAAACTGTCCATATTGGGAACTGATTTATCAAAAAGTACTTGTTTAGAGACTAACAATAAATTTAGATGGAAAAGCAGAGTCACAGACTTAAGCAAAATTAGGACAAATAGAACTAAATGTAAATAGTTAAAGACTAATGTAAGGTAATATATGACAAGTCAAAAACAATCCAGGCTGGGAAAACTACCTATCTTATATGGTTAAACTAGATTACCATGACTGCTAAAGTACAGGTTACATCCATGTTCTTTAGAGTGAAAGCTGATCAAGATCCAAGACATATTTAAAAGAAAATAAGTGTCATGGAGTACCTGAAGGAAATTATCCCCTTGTTGCTAGTGCTAGGATATTACAGCCTTACCAAGTGTTAAGAATAGATCTGGCTCTGTGTGGAACTTGTAACTAAAGATATTCTGAATAAATATTTCTGAATTTATACACTAAGTCACATAACTTCACCTCACATAATTCAGTGTTTCTGGTTTATAACATAACTGCCACTGGGCAGCCCAGAGAATATCAGGAAGTAAAGAAGCAATTTTCAATGGAAATCACAAAGGAATTTTGTTTCAGGACACAGAATGAGGTTTTATCAGGTAGGCTAGAGTTCTGGTTTAATGTTATTATTCTTAGATATCACTGCAGTATTTTGCCAGAAGAAATAGTCAAGACACAGTTATTATATCAAAATGATTTTAAGCATTTCAACTAATATTAATCTTGCTGCAGCCTAACATGACATACTTCTGCAATGTCTCAGCTTCTTATGTTTGTTACAAATTTTCTTTCTATCTATTAATACAGGTAGTTTTTCAAATATATTATTTCTTAAATAAAATACTTTATTTTAGGTTTTTTGGCCAATCAATCAGCAAAAGTTTGCCTAAATATATATTTTTCAAACAATTTAATGCTGGATATAAATCCAAAATTTTATTCAAAATGAATATTTAACTTTAATCAATCAAAATTAACAATAACCAAATAACTGGTCTTTATCCTCTATAGATGACTTGTATGGGCATTTGGTAAATTGATCATGCACTGATTCTTGGTTCTGGAATTTTCTGTTTCAGAATTCACCATCAATGATCTTTAAAACATTGGGCAATAGCTTTTAATTCCCATAAATTTTAAGAACTAATCATATTCAGGAAGTGATGAAATTACAGGATTCTTTAATTCAAGAGTTTTTAACAGATCACATAATCCAATTTGCTTATTTCATGTATGAGAAACTACTGCCTGAAGATCTTAAGAGACATGCTGAAGGTGACAGTTTATCCTGGCCAGTAATCCTCATAATATACTTGTTTCCCAAAATAATTGTATTTATCTATTTGTTTATTCATAATTAAAACTGAAAAAGCTCAAAGCCTAAGTATTTAAGTATATTGGTTTTTTTCCCTAAGAAGTCTGGAATTAGCTTGAAAATGTTAGGAAGTTCTTTACATGATTGTGGTCAAAGTTTTCAAATACACGGTTAGGAACAAAGGTAGGCTGCATGATCATTACATTGCATGACACTGTTAATGATTCAAAAGTTTAAAATAATACCCAGGCAAATTTTAACCATTACTAGTGTGGAGTAGTTGAAAATTAATGATATCCTCAGTGCATTAATTTTCACAGCCTGTGAAGATGTTACTTTAGATAGCAAAAGAGACTGCGTATATGACTAAAGAAATTTGAGATGGGGAGATTATCCTAGATTATCTATGTGGTGTCAATCTCATCACACAAATTCTTAAAAGCAAGAACTTTTCCTGACTTCATAGAACCAGAAGTATGGCAGCATGAGAGAAACTTGACCTTATATTGCTGACTTTGAACATCTAGAAGGGGGCCACAAGCCAGGGAATGCAAGTGGCCTCTAGAAGCTGGCAAAGGCAAGGAGAGAGATTTTCTCCTAGTGTCTCCAGAAAGGAATACAGCTCTGCTGACACCTGTATCTTAGATCAGAAGTCTAAACTAATAATTGTAAGATAATTATTTTTTGTGTTGTGTCAAGCCATATGTTCGTAGTGGTTTGTCACAGCAGCAATAGAAAGCAAATATACACCACAAATCCCCATTTAATCAACATGACAGACAACTGATTCGTTACACTTACACCAGATTTAATTATATTTATCAAATTAGGAACATTCATTGAAATCTAATTTCAAAATAATCCAGAAATTAAAAAATAGTGTGATTATTGTTGCTACAGTAGCTGTTAATTTAAATTGGACCAAAAAAAAGGGTAAAAGCATTCATACAGTCTGATATCAGAAGAGAAATGATAGTATAATCAAAAAGACTTATTAAAAGAATATGAATATTTACCTTCCTATTCTAGTCTGTTGTTACAGAAAGTTGTGATAAGCTAAGACAGCTGTGAAGCAATCCTTGGTCTGCAGTGGAGACCTTGCCATGCCCTTGACTCAATTCTTTATAGGCCACTTAAGTCAAGACAGGTGTGCATGTTTTCCTCTGAACGTTTTGAATATGTTCTATAGGTGAGCACAAAACAACATTCTTAGCCTTTAAGAGGTGACATTTACAAATGTTGAGGTATGAGGATCATTTGTTTTAAAGGAATACTATGTGTATTTGAAATTAAAATGTTCACATTTTAATAAAAACATTTTTCCATAAAGATGTACAAAGAGACGTTATAAAAAATATGAGTACTCTGAATTCTCCTAACTTGAGGTTTGTCTCTTCCTTTTTATTTAACAAGGAGAATGAACAATACACAGCTCTATTCACTTGTGCCCTGAGTGGATAGCTAGGTGGCATTTTATGCCAAGCTATTGAGCTCCTTCAGTCTCTTTTGATCTATTTTTCCACCTTTCTTATAACCTTGATGAAAGGTTGAATGATGTGTAGAAATTGAGTTCATCCTAGAATCAATGCCTTTGAGTATGCTATGTGATCTTTCAAGTATCATATACAAAAGGGGAAATCTAAGAGAAACATGGCCACAGAAGAATCTACAGATTCTATTTAAGAATATTTAGATTGGATCTCACTTTTATTGCAGATTTGAATGAAGCTAAAAGTTATGGTTTAGGCTACCAAACTGTCAAT
Source organism: Redunca redunca (assembly GCA_006410935.1). Lineage (NCBI taxonomy): Eukaryota > Metazoa > Chordata > Mammalia > Artiodactyla > Bovidae > Redunca > Redunca redunca. The sequence goes on from SJYQ01002666.1 coordinate 339,241, forward strand.
TATTACATAAATGGAATATTTGCATCACTCTTTTCCCAATATCTACAATAATATTTCATATATTATTTTACTAAAAAGTCACAGAGACATTTATATACATTTATTCCTGTAATTCACTCTTTCTCCAGTGTCTTTAATATATGTAAATAGATGGTGAAATTGAAGCATTCATTTAATATTAAGATTTAATAATGAATTGTTGACTGGGTTAATATATGAAATGACTCAGTGCTTAAATCTTAAGCAATTCATATATTGACTACAAAGTTATAAGAATATTTTGTCACAAACAATAAATTTAAAAGGTGTGATTGCTTATTTTTAAGTTGTTTTTTCTTTTATTCTTCTGAATATTAGAGAGATCCAATGCCCAAAACATATCTACCCAAAACAGCTAGATGAGAGGAGCATGGCTGACATTCTAACTAGAATGATGAGGAGGGAGGTGGGCAGTAAAGAGAGGTGGGAGATGGTAGACTATTTGAAAAAGCCATGCTCTGCATTTTAAAAATTAAAACTATCACGTTCTTTCCTCTCCCTCCAGGATTCTTCACACCTTCGATGCTCTAAGGTCTGAAACCTGAATAGAAGATAGTTCAATCAGAGCACATATAGGCAATGACAATGACAATGTTTACATTCTCTATTCAACTTTCTTTTGAGACTTTTGGCATTCAATCACCAGAAAGTGCCCAATTAGGTATTTATCTGTTTTCAAGCTGAGATTGTATTCAAAGGAACTGACTCTGAGTGTTTTCATAAAGAGGAAGATAGGAAGATGGGAATTTCCATGAGATATTCATTAGGGTTTTCCTGAAATTTTATTTTATTTTATTTTTTACCACTCAACTTCAGGTTCATATATTTTGGTGCATTTTTCTTTAATTCTTGTTTTTTTTTGGCTCACTCAGAAAAGGTGATCCATCAGTCTCTGGAGAAAAAGAGGTTGGTAGAAGTAGAAAACCACTATGATTTTGCCTGCTAATTCTAGGCATTTTTAATTTGTTTGTTTGGTTTTTGGTTTGTTTTGGTTGTAAGTAGATTCCTCTCTTTACCTCACTGATTTTAGTTTAGTTTAATAATGTTGCCATGATTAGCTAAATAATTTGAGTTTTAAGCAGATCATATTTTGTAGTTTTTCATCTTATTCAAAGATAATTCTTTTTTCCTTATCCAAATTTGATATATAAAAGAAACTGTACCTTAGAAAGTTGGTTTAATATGCATATTCTGCTTATATACTTTAATGGAGGGCCTTTTGTTATTAGGTATTGAAGATTAATGAAGATTAATGGGGCCCCGGTTTAGAATTAGCAGAATTTAGCAGCTCTGGCGGGAGAATGGAATGGCAACCCATTCCAGTTCTCTTGCCTGGAAAATCCTATGGATGGAGGAGCCTGGTAGGCTGCGGTCCATGAGGTCGCACAAAGTCAGATACAACTGAAGCAACTTAGCAGCAGCAGCAGCAGCTCTGGCTGCTAATGGCAATCACCAGTTGATCACTAAAAAGATAAGGTAAGAAAGTGAAATAAGCATAATTCTCTCTAAATTTATTTCTTAAATTAGCAAACCAGAATCCAGTATTTCTTTCTCTTTCATTTATGGGAAATTTCTTTCTCAAAGAGTGTGAAGAAGGTATAAAAGAACAAAAAATATTTCATACTAGCTGTTAAAAACAGACAAATCTGAAATTCCTGTATGTCACAGATTATTGTAGAAGGGGTGTGAGGACATTTTTTAATGGTTTAGTCACCAAACATATGGTGCTTTGTTGGTCTCCTTACTGAACACAACACAAGTTAATATTTTGTGAGGTTCAAGAAAACTAATGGGCAAGATTTCAAGGAATGGTGCAAGTGTAAATATTCAAGTAGTTTCATTACCAACACTGGAAAATTTACTGAGAATGAAGATTTGTAGAGCAATGGAATCAAAGTAATTCAAATCCTGTTAGAAATTGACCTAAGGAGAATTCCAGCTAGTAAAACACACAATCAAATTACTGTGCATCAAGGCTGTATATTGTCACCCTGCTTATTTAACTTATATGCAGAGTACATCACGAGAAACGCTGGGCTGGAGGAAGCACAAGCTGGAATCAAGATTGCCGGGAGAAATAGCAATAACCTCAGATATGCAGATGACACCACCCTTATGGCAGAAAGTGAAGAGGAACTAAACAGCCTCTTGATGAAAGTGAAAGAGGAGAGTGAAAAAGTTGGCTTAAAGCTCAACATTCAGAAAACGAAGATCATGGCATCCGGTCCCATCACTTCATGG
>SJYQ01002666.1:379291-418541 GCA_006410935.1 Redunca redunca
TGGATTTATGCTGTGATACTCATATTTATTATAGGTTACCAGACTACTGTGGAATGTGTATCTTTATAACTTATCAGTACCATTTACCTAGGTATTGAGACTATATTTGATGGATCTGCAAATTAATAGCATTTATTAACTTATTGCATTAATAATGACTTTTCATACCCTAGACTTTAAAATTATTTATTTCAAAACTAATTATACAACACTGCCATTTTCTGTACAGATTGTTAGTGGTTTATATGTAGAGGTGATCAATTTAGACCAAATATACTTCATTTCATTTTTTAACATTCTTTTTGTTTTATTTTTTCACCATCTCTTGTGACATTTAGAATCTTAGTTCTGCAACAAGGGATCAGCCTCCACTCCCTGCATTGGAAGCTGGAGTCTTCAGCACTGAACTGCCAGGGAAGTCCTGTTCATTTCCCTTTAATCTCCAGCCTTTGCTAGAAATGATGAAAATTCAGCTACTGGTCAGCACCTATTCGATTGCTGGTGATCATCTTTTAAAATAACTTTTTAATCATCTTTTAAAATAACTTTTTCAATGAAACAATTTTAATACAAAACTGAAAGAATGTGAATAGAGTCCAGAGAAGACTGAATTGATCTTTAAAAAGTCTAGCAGAAGTAGATATGGTATGTTATTTTTTCTTACTAAAGCACACCTTGATGATATCATCAAGTTTAACTTTGATAGTTCTGTCATGGTTTCTTCAGTTAAAAATCATCTCTGAAAAATGTTGACTTGGTATGCCTATGTACTCATTTTTCCTTATTAAGTTTTGGAAGAATATTTTTGATTCAGCTGGGTCACTGGTATCATTTAAATATATCTTCTCTATACAATAATAAAAATTAATCTTTCTTATCTGGCCTGATTTCAGAAGTGATATTAAATCTCTAGGCTGTAATGGTTTTAAGACATTGAATGCTGACTGTGCCCTTTAAAAAAAATGCATTTTCCATTCTTCTCTTTGTTCATGTTTCAAAAAATAGATTTAAAATTCCAGAAATAATTAAATAAACATATAAAAACAGGTGTTTTGTGCCTTTTCCTGTCCTTGTGAGTTATAAAGGCTAAATGCATTTGATTTCTCCTCTAGAGTACAGTAGTATGGGAATAATTAAATAGAATGTCTGTCATCTGTTTCCTTCTCTGAATATAAAATTAGAAATGGAGTCTTGGCAAATAGTCCAAATAGCAGAATTAACCTTTATAATATAGGTAATTTCCTCAGTGTGTTCTATTGATATTGTACATAAAACATAATGAGGTACAGTATTAAAATTTTAATCATTCTCTGATCACACTGAGTGATAAATATACACAGGACACTCATTTTAAGATATTTAAAAATTTTAATAATCTGTGGTACAGGGCTTTTAACTAATTTAGATATCTTTACACTTAGTTTGGGTTATTTGCAATATCTTGAATTTATTGAATATATGGCTTTAATTTCTTCTGACTTAATGTATCACATTCCTATATATTATTTAGAAGTGAGAGAGCTATTGAAGGTGAGAGTAGCTATTAAGAACCTGAACAATCATTTCCCCTGGCTTTGGAGCATTATTCTACTGGTCACTGATCTTTGTGGCTTCAATATTACTATAAATCTTTGTAGTTGTGGATGCCAATAAGTGTTCACAAAAATGAAGGTCTGTAATTAAGCATATTTAAGAAATTAAAGAACTAAAGAGGATACTCTGAGCTTTAATATGTTACTGTTGTAGGTCTTAAGAGGATTTCCTTTGCAATGAAGTTCAAATATATTTACTACAGACATTTAGTTTTTAATTATTTTGAGACAGGTCTTCCACTGAAATCACTTGCAGAAACCCAGTTTTATAGAACTGCAATTACATGATGCTATCTCAAAATCTGCCATCACAGTGAGCACTAAAAGCAAAAGTAGCTAAGAGTTGCAGTATCAAATTTCCCTCCTTAATAAAGTAACTTTTTTTTTTTTGGTTCAGAAAGTCTTGTGATTTTTTTTTAAAGGATATAGATCTGTAAGCTACTGAGACCAATTATTATTATTCTATTTTTGCAGAGTGTTGGAATTAAACAGCATTGCACACTGTTGGAATTAAACACAGCTCTTTGTGGATCTATTGTCATTGAACTGCTTTTTTGAAGGAAACTCCATCCAAGGTTCAGGGTATTAGGTAGTAAGAAATCATTTTGTGCTACCTTGATCCTGGTATCTTCAGACCCTTTACTCTTAAGGATTGTAGCTCAGTCGGTAAAGAATCTGCCTGCAGTGCAGGAGACCTGGGTTTGATCCCTGGGTTGGGAAGATACCCTGGAGAAGGAAATGGCAACCCACTTCAGTATCCTTGCCTGGAAAATCTAATGGACAGAGGAGCCTGGTGGGCTGCAGTCCATGGGGTGGCAAAGAGTCAGGCACAACTGAGTGACTAACATTTACTTGATCACTTTCAGAAGTCTGAGCTTGTAAAAATCTTTAAACCAATCTGCAACAGATGGCAGGCTTCCCCTGCAACACAGTGGTAAAAATCCACCCACAATGTAGGAGCCACTAGAGACAGGGGTCAGGAAGATCCTCTGGAGAAGGAAATGGCAACCCATTCCAGTATTCTTGCCTGGTAAGCCCTAGGGACAGAGGAGCCTGGCAGGCTACAATCTATAGGGTCGCATAGAGTTGACTGGATAGACACCCAACTGCCTTAATAAGCACACATATATAAGAGACTTTCATTATTTAAAAAATATAAATATTGCTTTTTAGGGTAGAAGTTGCTCAGAGTTAGGTTAAGTATTTCTTTAGCTTTAAGGGGTATAATTCATACATTAATTTAAAGAGATATATTCTCCACCAAACGTAATGCCTATTATAAACCATACTTTTGTATCTGACTAAACATCTTCTCTATCTAGGAAAACGTTCCTGTTCTACATTTTCACTAACCACAGAAGCAATCTAAATAATACTCCAGAGAAGCTTAAATCCTGGTGATCCCTCACTGGCATAACAGAGTGAAGGGTAATAGAATCCTTAACTTTCCTCTAGTACATAATGAAAAACAGCAAAAAATGATGTTGGAATCCAGGTCTGTCTGACTCTGATGATAATAAAATAATACATACTATAAAATAACTTATCAGAGGTTTTCTGAGAGGAAAAGTAAAAGTAGTATGTGTTTGACAAGGCATTGTTACGTGGTAGAGGAGGATGTGTATTCCCAAGCACACTACACATACAAAATAGTATATCAAACCTAAGCCAACAGAATTGCAATGTATATTGGAGAGAGGAAAATATGTTCTATTGCCTCAGATGTCATTCACCGTCCCTAGACCATTGACTCCTTTTTAAAATCTGGTTTCATCTTTGAATCATGAAATTCAAAAGTTGTGGCAGATAAAGTCTGAAAGAAGCAAAAGTGATAGTACATGCTACAAATTGCACAGAATTTTGATTCTAAGTTTCTCTGTCATTTGGTTTACGTTTCAGATGTCTTAGTTGTGGTTTATAAAGAGCAGCATGTGGCAATCTCAGGTGTCCCTAGAAAAGACTATTTCCTAACAGCCTTGTGAATGACATTTGTTTATCTGGTGAACTTGCCATGGTCTGAGTGCTATCTCTTGGCATTATAGGCTCAGAACCTTGATTTCTCAGTACACAGAAACCAAATCTATTTTTCAGAGGCAAACTCTTATTACCCAAGTTTATGAAATAGCTTTGTAAAATTAATGAGATATATATCTTTCACAGACTTGGGGACAGTTAGACCTCCATTCAGCTCATTTTCTTTCCATGAAGAAATAAGAATAAATAAAAAATAATCAAATGATACATTAACTTACAATGAGAAATGACTATCAAATAAAACCACACTTCAGGTCTGTACAACAGATGATAACAGATGTAGGAAAGCTATAGAGAGCTGCTAAGAAATAATCAGGAGATTTACAGCATGATATTAGAAAAATGGAAAACAATTATATGATAAAATCATAATAAATGTTAAAATAGCCTATTCTTACTTACAGTCCATTTACTCTCTGAATGGTCTTACCAATGGGACCAAACATCTACCATGTGTACAAGCTCCAGTGTTTCTTCACACACAACAAATTATTTCAACAATTGGGCCATAATATTTGAACTCTGTTAGATGAGCCACCTCTCCTTAGAAAGATGAGAGAATGTGTTCTGTCAACATTGATGTCTGTGACTATTTGGTTTTCCATGATTCATTAAGACCTTCTCCCCAGCCAGCATGCGATTAAAGCTTTCTTTGACTTGCATTTCCCTGATGATTAGTGATGTTGAGCATTTACAAATTCATATAGGCCATTTTTATGTCTTTGGGGAAAATGTCTATCAATTGAGCATTTTTCATTGGATTACATGAATTCTTTTTATATTTTGGATATTAACTCCTTATTGAATATTTGTTTTGCAAATGTTTTCTCCCATTTCATAGACTGCCTTTTCATATTGTTATTTCCTTTGCTGTATGGAGGCAAAATTGATGTAGTTTCACTTGTTTATTTATTTTTTATCACTTCACAACTGTTGAGATGGTCATTACCAACAAGTCAGAATTAAGCAAGTGTTGGCAAGGATGTAAAAAGGGGGACATGATATTCTGTTGGTGGGAATGTAAACTGGCACAGCCAATAGGGAAAACAGTAAAATTCCAGTAAAAATTAAAAATAGAACTACCATGTAATCCAACAATCCCACTTGTGGGCATATATCCAAAGGAAATAAAACCACTGTTTCCAAGAGATGTACATCCACATGTTCACTGAAGCTTTATTAATGGAAGGCAAGATATGGAAACAACTTAATTGTCCATCAACAGATGAATAAATAAATAAAATATACTAGAATATTATTCATGCTTATAAAGAAAGGAGTTGCTGACATTCACAACAACATGGATTAATTTGGAGGACAATACACTAAGTGAAATAAGCCAGATACAGGAAGAGAACTCTTATATAAATCATTTATGTATTTAATCCAAAAAGTTGAACTCAAAGTAAAAGAGAGTAGAATGGTGCTTAAGTGGGGAAATGGGGGGAAAGAATACAGAATTTCAGTTAAAATAAACAAGTTCTGGAAACCTAATGTTCATCATGGTGATTATGATTAATAATAATATATACATTAAATCTGCTAAATGAGTATTTTTTAGAGCTCTTACACCCATAAAAGGGCAACTATATGAGGTGATGGGAATGTTAAGCTTGATTGAAGTAATCATTTCACAATACATGCTTACAAAAAATCACATTGTACATCTTAAATATGGTCTCCAGTGGTTATTCTATTTCAACATTATTTACCAACTTGAAGGCCCAGATCATTAGTGAGTCAAATAAACTATCTCCTTAGCAGATGATAGATGATATGTTAGAATAAAGTTACTAAGAGCTGAAATAGACAGGTGGTACAAAAATGTGAGGCAAACTATTTCCTGTTTAGAATTTTGAAAGATAAAAAACTAGCTTAACAATGGTAATGGAGCTCATGGAGTTAAATCAGAGACAAGAAAAAAGGTATAGAAAAGGGTAGAAACTCAGGATATTAAATTTCCAAAGTCACTTTTAAACAAAAACTTCTGGAACTAAAACCATGTTTTAGATTTATATTTCTATGGATGTGAGAGTTGGACTGTGAAGAAAGCTGAGCGCTGAAGAATTGATGCTTTTGAACTGTGGTGTTGGAGAAGACTCTTGAGAGTCCCTTGGACTGCAAGGAGATCCAACCAGTCCATTCTGAAGGAGATCAACCCTGGGATTTCTTTGGAAGGAATGATGCTTAAGCTGAAACTCCAGTACTTTGGCCACCTCATGTGAAGAGTTGACTCATTGGAAAAGACCCTGATGCTGGGAGGGATTGGGGGCAGGAGGAGAAGGGGACGACAGTGCATGAGATGGCTGGATGGCGTCACTGACTCGATGAACATGAATCTGAGTGAAGTCTGGGAGTTGGTGATGGACAGGGAGGCCTGGCGTGCTGCGATTCATGGGGTCGCAAAGAGTCGGACACGACTGAGTGACTGAACTGAATTCTCTTTGATGTCGGAAAAATAAAAATATATAATAAAAAAGTTCAACCTTCTTGTAATTTTTTTTAAATATTGAAATCATAGGCTCCATTAGTCTTATCAAACAGCTCAATTTCCTGATGTAGGAGCAGATAGAAAATTGTGCATAGATACCGTGTCATCTAGTTGTATTTTGCTAGTTCACTACCTGATTAGTGACCCTTATTAACCAATGAAATTGTGAATTTGAAAATTATAAAAGCTGGAAGATTTTGCCTTTGAGCATGAAACATCTTCACAAAATTCTCCATAATTTCACAATTAGTCATTGAAGATATTGGTCCGTTACTCATATGGTGGGGAATTTCTATTTTTAACATTGAAACTTAATTTATATTAATATCTATATAAAATAATTATAGTATAAGCTCCCCATATGTCCACTATATACAGAGGCTTAAAACATTCTATTTCAGGAGAAAACAGATATTTAGAAAAGCCCTCAACATGTTTTTTTCTCTTCTACCAAGGGTTACTATAGAATGTTTCACATGAAGATTGATGAATACCCATGCATTTCACTTAGCCTGAAACAATGAACAATTATCATGATTCCACTAGCTAGGATAATTGTTATCCTCCTGCCTGATTAAAATTTCACATTTTACAGAGTGCTTTATTTCTTAATCTATTCAATTGCTCAAACAACTTTTCCAGACATGATTTTCTTTCTCTCTTTCCTGTGTGTTGTCTCACTCTAAAATATGGAAAAGACAATAATTCTATTAACCTCTTTAAAATACAAATTAATAGTTAGAAAATGTAATTTTAATTAGAAAATGATAATTTAAATTTAATATAATGGATCAAATAAATTTAGAAGCGTTTTGCTTCTTGGTCAGATTGGAATCAACTGAATATATACCAGTCCTGCAGGCGTATTCATTTTTGGTTCTTTAAATCATGATGTCCCATAACTTGGTGGTGTAGTCCATGTTTGAACAAGTTCATTGTTTTTTTAAATTAAAACAATGTTTATAGTTGTATTATAAATTTAGTAAATAATGATACAGAAAAATAACTTGGTACTGCAAGAAAGACTAAAACAATTTGATTTAATGGTCAGTTTCTTTATTTGGCATTAAGCTGGTTCTGCCATTTTAATTTCATAGTATGCAAATGTTTCAATAAAATTGTTTATCCTTTTCACAAAGCTATCAATTGACTTTCTGTTGAAAATGGTAATTGCTTTTCTTTAATTAAACAAATATGCCATTTAAAAATCCTTATCCAGAGAAGACACTGCCCTTACTGATGATTAAAGTTAAATAAATAATAATTTCTTTATTTAGCAAGTTATTCTTTTGAAGACACTTCACTTTTTTTTTACCTTTTCATGGCTTATCATGCCAAGCAAAAATTATCCGAAGAGTAAACAGCCATTTTTGTTTTTTATTTACCCAGGACATTTTATCTTTCTGATGAATTTCAATTGCTTCTACATCCACAATGTATTAACATAATAGTATAAAGGCTTTGAAATGTCTATATTACTATATATGTATGCATAATTATTATTACAATACTCTTGATAAATCAAGGTTATTTATTAAGAAATGTTTCCTTTATGTTATTCTACAATTTGTTAATTGTATCATTTCTTATCTCAGCTTCCTCTTCCTGTCTTATACTTGACCTTTCATTCTCTATTGCCACTATTTCCATTATTTACCTAGTTATATATAGCACATCATGGTGCTGGGTCTAAAATCATAAAAGATTTGAACAGATTTTCAAAAGTTATATAAGATATAGACATTTTATACATATGAGAGTGAATGTACATTACATTTTGCTTCAGTGTTCTCATTTATTCTCCCCACAATGTTTTGTTAACCTCATCTTTAAAATTAAACACATTAAGCTTTTCTAAACATGGTCATAAACTCAAATCACAGGGCTTTTTTTTAATAATTCTTCATCCACTTCATGTAAAGATATTCCTAATCAAATCTCAAAATGAGTGTTTAAATAATAGCTGAATAAACAGAGGTTGATAGTTCTTTTCCTGTAAGGTGCAAACTTCAAAGAATAGTGCAGGATCAATAACCAGACCTCCTGACCTGCCTCTTGAGAAACTTATATGCAGGTCAGGAAGCAACAGTTAGAACTGGAGATGGAACAAAAGACTGGTTCCAAATAGGAAAAGGAGTATGTCAAGGCTGTATATTGTCACCCTGCTTATTTAACTTCTATGCAGAGTACCTCATGAGAAATGCTGGGCTGGAGGAAGCACAAGTTGGAATAAAGATTGCCAGGAGAAATGTCAATAACCTTATATATGCAGATGACACCACCCTTATGGCAGAAAGTGAAGAAGAACTAAAGAGCCTCTTGATGAAAGTGAAAGAGCAGAGTGAAAATGTTGGCTTAAAGCTCAACATTCAGAAAACGAAGATCATGGCATCTGGTCCCATCACTTCATAAAAAATAGATGGGGAAGCAGTGGAAACAGTGGCTGACTTTATTTTTCTGGACTCTAAAATCACTGCAGATGGTGATTGCACCCATGAAATTAAAAGACTTGCTCATGGAAGGAAAGTTATGACTAACCTAGACAGCATATTAAAAAGCAGAGACATTACTTTGCCAACAAAGGTCCATCTAGTCAAAGCTATCAGAGAAGGCAATGGCACCCCACTCCAGTACTCTTGCCTGGAAAATCCCATGGATGGAGGAACCTGGAAGGCTGCAGTCCATGGGGTCGCTGAGGGTAGGACACAACTGAGCAACTTCACTTTACTTTTCACTTTCATGCATTGAAGAAGGAAATAGCAACCCACTCCAGTGTTCTTGCCTGGAGAATCCCAGGGATGGGCGAGCCTGGTGGGCTGCCATCTATGGGGTCGCACAGAGTCGGACATGACTAAAGCGACTTAGCAGCAGCAGAAGCAGCAGTCAAAGCTATGGTTTTTAGTACTCATGTATGGATGTAAGAGTTGGACTATAAAGAAAGCTGAGTGCAGAAGAATGGATGCTTTTGAAATGTGGTGTTAGAGAAGACTCTTGAGAGTCCCTTGGCTGTAAGGAGATCCCACCAGTCCATCCTAAAGGAGATCAGTCCTGGGTATTCATTGGAGGAACTGATGTTGAAGCTGAAATTCAAATACTTTGGCCACATGATGCAAAGAGCTGACTCATTTGAAAAGACCCTGATGCTGGGAAAGATTGAGGGCAGGAGGAGAAGGGGATGACAAAGGATGAAATGGTTGGATGGTATTACTGACACAATGGACATGGGTTTGGGTGGACTCCGGGAGTTGGTGATGGACAGGGAGGCCTGGTATGCTGCGATTCATGGATTTGCAGAGTCAGACACAGCTGAGCGACTGAACTGAAATGATAACAGGAAATATTCTATAACCAGGGAGGTGATCTAGGGTATTAATGTTCACTTCATCTGAAGCTCTTTGGTATGAGGAATATGAAGCTTGTTTCCACATGGTTGACCAAAGACAAGGTTTTGATCAGGTTCTTTTCAACATTTTAGCTGAATGTTTTTCAGCAACAATTCAGTAAAAAAAAACATGATTTGGCTCCAGTTAAAGTAAACCATAACTCTCTTTGCTATAAACTTGTTTTACTATATTCTGCTTTTCACATTCAGAAATATTATAATTTTTATAATTTGTGATAAGGTAAGCAAATTCAAAAGCAGAGATATTACTTTGCCAACAAAGCTCCATCTAGTCAAGGCTATGGTTTTTCCAGTGGTCATGTATGGATGTGAGAGTTGGACTGTGAAGAAGGCTGAACACCGAAGAAGTGATGCTTTTGAACTGTGGTGTTGGAGAACACTCTTGATACTCCCTTGGACTACAAGGTGATCCAACCAGTCCATTCTAAAGGAGATCAGTCCTGGGTGTTCTTTGGAAGGAATGATGCTAAAGCTGAAACTCCAATACTCTGGCCACCTCATGTGAAGAGTTGACTCATTGGAAAAGACTCTGATGCTGGGAGGGATTGGGGACAGGAGAAGAAGGGGACGACAGAGGATGAGATGGCTTGATGGCATCACTGACTTGATGGACAAGAGTTTGGGTGAACTGAGGGGGTTGGTGATGGACAGGGAGGCCTGGCATACTGCACTTCATGGGGTCACAAAAAGTCGGACAAGACTGAGCGACTGAACTGAACTGAACTGAATATGTGTTTTATATCTATGTATGATGCTTTTGAACTGTGATGTTGGAGAAGACTCTTGATACTCCCTTGGACTACAAGGTGATCCAACCAATCTATTCTAAAGGAGATCAGTCCTGGGTGTTCTTTGGAAGGAATGATGCTAAAGCTGAAACTCCAATACTTTGGCCACCACATGCGAAGAGTTGACTCATTGGAAAAGACTCTGATGCTGATAGGGATTGGGGGCAGGAGGAGAAGGGGATGACCGAGGATGAGATGGCTGGATGGCATCACTGACTCGATGGACATGAGTCTGAGTGAACTCTGGGAGTTGGTGATGGACAGGGAGGCCTGGAGTGCTGCGATTCATGAGGTCGCAAAGAGTCGGACACGACTGAGCGACTGAACTGAACTGATGTGTGTGTCTATCAACCTCCCTAATGTGATTTTACAGTTATAGCTGTATTTATCTGTAGAGGAAAACCAAATTTGGTATAATTATTACCACAACATTTTTTAAATGTGTGATTATTATTTCAGCATAGTTTTAAAAATATTAGAAAATACAATTTAATGACACTTCTCCAAAAATGTTTGCACCTCTCCTCTGAGCTAAATGACTTGTTTTTCTAATGTATTTTATGCAATCTACTCTGAAAACAAGAGGAAAACACAGCAATATTATTCTATTTCTTTTAATAACATTAGTAGCACAAAACCAAACTTATAACAGCAAAATTATTTTTCTTCATACCAATTATGACAGTCTTATACAACAGAAAAACAGCAAGAGCTATGTCTGCATGGGGCTAATAGGTTAACATAATCAAAATGATGAAGTCTTATGTTGTGCAAATTGTAATGAAATAAATTAAAGCTCTCCTTGACCAGTGAAAATACGAATTCATATACATAAAAGAAATTAAGTACACTATTATAGAATTCGGAATAACACCGTTCACTTCATAAAGTTGAAGTATAGTATTTGTATGTAGAGAATATGAATCTGTGGCAGGCTGATTAAACTGTAAATGTTCATGATATTTTTGATGTCATATCAGAATAATTCAGGAAACACGAAGTCAATTTATTATTTATGCTTATATATTAGAATCTTCCTTTTTTCTAAAAAGAAGGTAAAAAAAATCAACATAATATACACTAAAAGTTAAATGCTGATCAATCAACAATTTATCTAGCCAATTCTTTGCTTGATTTTGCAGACAAAGTTACATTAAAAGAAAAGTATGTTTGCAGCAATTTTCTCTGTAGCACTAATGAAATTATACAAAATGTTCAGAGAAGTAAAAATTAGGAACTGGAAAATTTATTCTTGGAACATTAAAAATGTCAAATTGTTTTTTAAAATTTTATTACTTTTATTTTCATTGTTATTTTTATAAATCCTTTGTCATTAGATGGGTTTCCCTGTTGGCCCAGATGGTAAAGAATCTGCCTGCAATGTAGGAGACCTGAGTTTGATCCTTGGGTTGGGAAGATCCCCTGGAGAAGGGAATGGCTACCAACTGCAGGAGAATTCCATGGACGGAGAAACCTGGTGGGTTACAGTCCATGGGGTCACAAAGGGTCCACAGTGACTGTGTGACTAACACTTCCACTTTTCACTTTTTGTCATTAGATTAAGGTATAGCAATGCACTTTTTTGTGGTAGAAAGGAAAGTTGAACTGTGCATGAGTATGTGACAGCACATGTGTATGTGTGTCTGTTTAATTTTAATGACTGTGTAGCATGCAAATACCCAGATTGATGGGGCTTTCTTTTGATAACCATTATTGTATCTGTATTGCTTAGAAAAGTACCTGATGTATAGACGATTCTCAATTCATATTTCTGAATGAATGAATGGGTTTGAATAGAGTGTTCCACTGTATTTTGATTTCATGTGAAATAAGCAACATTTGCTGGATCATCGAAAAAGCAAGACAGTTCCAGAAAAAAATCTATTTCTGCTTTACTGACTATGCCAAAGCCTTTGACTGTGTGAATCACAATAAACTGTGGAAAATTCTGGAAGAGATGGGAATACCAGACCACCTGACCTGCCTCCTGAGAAACCTGTGTGCAGGTCAGGAAGCAACAGTTAGAACTGGACATGGAACAACAGACTGGTTCCAAATAGGAAAAGGAGTACATCAAGGCTGTATATTGTCACTTTGCTTATCTAACTTATATGCAGAGTACATCATGAAAAACTCTGGGCTGGAGGAAGCACAAGCTGGAATCAAGATAGCCAGGAGAAATATCAATAAGCTCAGATATGCAGATGACATCAACCATATGGCAGAAAGTGAAGAAGAACTAAAGAGCCTCTTGATGAAAGTGAAAGAAGAGAGTGAAAAAGTTGGCTTAAAGCTCAATATTCAGAAAATGAAGATCATGGCATCTGGTCCCATCACTTCATGGGAAATAGATGGGGAAACAGTGTCAGACTTTATTTTTGGGGGCTCCAAAATCACTGCAGATGGTAACTGCAGCCATGAAATTAAAAGACGCTTACTCCTTGGAAGGAAAGTTATGACCAATCTAGATAGCATATTAAAAAGCAGAGACATTACTTTGCCAACAAAGGTCTGTCTAGTCAAGGCTATGGTTTTTCTAGTACTCATGTATGGATGTGATAGTTGGACTATAGAGAAAGCTGAGTGCCGAAGAATTGATGCTTTTGAACAGTGGTGTTGGAGAAGACTCTTGAGAGTCCCTTGGACTGCAAAGAGATCCAACCAGTCCATCCTAAAGGAGATCAGTCCTGGGTGTTCACTGGAAGGGCTGATGGCTGAAGCTGAAACTCCAATACTTTGGCCACCTAATGCAAAGAGCTGACTCATTTGAAAAGACTCTGATGTTTGGAAAGATTGAAGGCAGGAGGAGAAGGGGACAACAGAGGATGAGATGGTTAGATAGCATCACTGACTCAATGGACATGAGTTTGGGTAAACTCTAGGAGTTGGTGATGGACAGGGAGGCCTAGTCTGCTGCGGTTCATGGGGTCACAAAGACTAGGACACAACTGAGGAACTGAACTGAACTGAACTGAAATAAACAGTACGACAATGTAATGTAATTCAATTTTTGTCGTTAGCTCTTCTTTTTTTTTTTTTCCTGCCATCGATATTATGAGAGTTTCTCTTTATCAAGGAATTATACATTTCACTGGAATGTATCTAAGGGTTTGCCTTTTTAATCTTTAATCCTGTAGGTCACTTAGTGGAACCTTTCTAAGTTTCTCACACATAGGGAGTTTTTCAATTAATGGTTGGTTTTTCAAACAGTTTATGTTTTCTCTCTATTCTCTACATTTAGACTTTACATTGGATGGATATTAAACCTCTAGAATTATTTTCTCCATATTGTAACATTCTGTTCTTGTAATATTCATTAACAGTACTGTAGTAATGTAATCATGGAATCAGAGTTTTAAAATAAGCAGAATCCATGAGATTGATATTTAAAGGTTTTACATAGTCAAGTAAATGTAAATATTAACTCAAGCAATGAAAAAAATGTAGGTACAATTTTAGTGATATTTTTAGATTTCTATTAGTGCAGAAGTATTACTTAAAGTAACAAAGTATTTGGGTATTATTTAAACCGAAAGACACGAGCTTGATAACTGTCTTATTTTAAATTTTACATTCCTGGTTAGAATGAATTAACGGTTCAGTGTGTCTTTTCAGAGTCCCAGGTTAGCTTGTTTCATTACTCCAAATTCTCAAAGAGCTGAAAAGGAAACTCCCAAAATTTGCTCAGGATGTAAGAGAAATTGACATGGGAAGATATAATTGAATTCTGGGATATTCAGTTCCAATTATAAAAATATTTATAACTTTTAGTTATAAATGAGTCCTTGAATATAATGTGCAGCATGGTGATTACAGTTAATAATATTGTACTGTATATCTGAAAGTTGCTAAGGCACTAGATATTAAAATTTATCATAACAACAAAAAATTGTAATTATGCATGGTGATGGATGCTAACAAGAATTATTGTGGTGATTCTTTTTCTCTATATTCATCATACCATTATGTTCTACATCTGAACTAATATAATGTTACCTGTCATTTATATCTCAATAAAAACATAAATGATGAGATGAGTAAATAAAATTTAACATTGACACTTTTGCATTAGATTTTAATAAAATAATTGCTTTAGACTTGCATTCTACATGTCTGTAATGTTTACAAGATTTGACATATTAATGTATGAAACAAGTTAAGGAAATGACAGAGGATGATATGGTTGGATGGCATCATCAGCTCAATGGACATGAGTCTGATCAAGCTCTGGGGATGGTGAAGGACAGGGAAGCCTGGTGTACTGGAGTCCATGGGATCACAAACAGTTGAACATGACTGCGTGACTGAACAACAATAACAAGTGAGAGATGCTTTCTGAAAGAACACTACAAGAGAACAGTCTCCTCAGAACATTTCTTACACGCACAAGCTCACACAAATGCACTCACTTATCATTCTTATACCTCCCTTCCATGGCAGAAAATATAGAATAAAGATGCAGTGTAATTAGGAGAGACCCTGAGACACACATAGAGATACATACACACACAGAGGGAGAGGGGGAGGAAGGAAAAAGAAGAGAGGGAAGGTAGCAGAGAGGGAGAAAGAGGTAGAGGGTGGAGGTACATTTCCAGAATTACAAGGCATTCATCCTCCTGAATTTTGAAAGAAAGAAAGCCTCCAGTTCCATTAATTGATAAAGACTATGCTTAAAGTGAAGGTTAAACAATTCAGTAAAAGAGATGGGAAGTACTGTGCCAATGGAATAAGGGTCAAATAAGGGTAGACCAGATGTTGTTGTGAGTGTGATAAATTACTTTCAGCACTGGGAGTAAAGTCCAAATTAGATTAGAATTCAGATTTTTCACTTGAGCATATTGATTAGAGGTGAACCTCTCATTTCCTTATCAAGCTGAGTCATAGTTCTCTCTTTGAATATTTAGAAATGGTAATGCATAACATATTTAGTTACTGTAAAAACTGAATGAAATATCCTATAAGGAGCTACCAGAAAGTATCAATAAAGAAGAAATAAAAAAAATCTAACAGAGATAAAGATGGAAGAATAGGAGGATGTAAAGCTTACCTCCCACTACAAGCACATATCAAAGGTACATTTACGTGTGTAATATTCACAGAAAACCAACAGGAAACTGGCAGAAGATCTTTAACATAACCAAAGCTGCAGAAAGATCCTCACATAACCAGGTAGAATGGAAAAACAAAACAAAACAAAAAACACTGGGATTGGACCATACTGGCAGCCTTGGAAGGGAGCTGTGAGGAAGAAAGAGGACAAGTCTACACAGGTAGACTCATCCTAGGAACTTTCCCCTTGCCTTCTGGGAAGTCTGCTGAGATAGACTGCCTGGAGAGGCCTGGAGTCTGCTTGACTGCTGGCAATCATGGCAGAGAGATACTTCACATTGATAGCTGCCACCTTGTTGCAATTCCTACCCTGAAATGTCCCCTGGGCAGAGCTACTAGTTTGCCCAATGGCTAGGTGCTGAATCTCAGAGAAGACCTATGAAGAGACTCAGTTTAGCTGGGTGGAACCAGCCTAGACATCCTGGGGTGTGGTCTGGCTCGAGGAGCACCCATTGTCAGCCTTGCACAGTTGGGGAAGCTCCATTAGCATCAGCCTTTGTTGGTAAACATACCTGATGACATCACAGAATGGCACATCTCCTGTGGACAGCCCCAGGGAAGGTTTTTTTTCTCAGTTGGAGCTCTCTGATTCTGCCTACTCAACACTGCAGTTAGGAGTCAGATCTAGGGGTATATAAATCCTGGGAGAACTCTGCCACAAAGGGAGCCCATGACCCAGGCAATAGCACAACCACTTTGATTCTTGCAGCCATAGATCTCCAGCCCCTTGCACCAACCTAGCACTAAAAGTTTGGGGTGAATACAACAGAGAAAGGGATTCAACTTTGGGCTTCTGGGTAGAACCTTGGATACATGCACAGAAGACACATAGGTTTGCCATGACTACACAGGCACTTGCTATAGGAGTCAGCTCCTTTGAGACAGGGCATACATTTAAAGGCAATGGAGCTTTATTGAACCACATTCTCAGGGCTTCTACTCCAAAAACTTGGGAGCAAACCCCACCCCCAAAAGGGCCTCAGACCAAAGAGGAAGCCCAACCCAACATCTAGTGTGGGCTGTGGACACAATAAAACCAATCACACCAACTATCAAGGTAACAGCCAGCTCACTGTGAGGAAAGACATGCTTGGAATCCATATCAAAATAGCGCTTGGACCAAAAATATTGAGCTCACACAATCTACACAGTAATGTTCCCACATAAAAACACCCCTTCATAACCACAGTCAACAAATGTTTCTCCTACATCCAGGGACAAAGTTAAGGAAATTTTTTCAAAAAGCTAAGGAACTACTCCTGATTAAGAGAACAAGAGAAATACTGTGAAAGACCAAATAATGACAGACTTCACCAGTGTGACTGACTCTGAGTTCGAAAATGAGGTAATAAAAGTCTTAAAGGTATTAAGATTATCAACAGAAATACAGATCACTGTAACAAGGAACTTGAAACTATAAAGAGGAACCAATCAAAATTAGACAACTAAAATGCTGAGATAAAAACAAATCTAGAGGTAATAAATAGAGACCAAATAATACAGAAGAATAAATAAATGACCTGGAAGATAGAATAATGTAAATCATTCAATCAGAACAGGAGAAAAAGACAAATTAAAAAAATTAAAGCAAATTATAAGACCCATGAGATAATATAAAGCATGTCAACTAATGCATACCAGGGGCTCTAGAAGGAAAAAAGAGAGATAAAAGGATTAAAAATGTATTTGGAGAAATCACGGCTGCAAAATTCCCAAACCTAAGGAAGGAAGCTACAGGTACAGGAGGCACAGAGGGTCCCAAAGGAGGTGAACCCCAAAAGATTCACCCTGAGACATAAAATTAAAATGGCAAAAATTAAAGATAGAGGATTCTAAAGGCAGCAATAAAATAAAGAGTCAGTTAAAGGGACTCCCATAAAGCTATCAGCAGATTTCTCTGCAGCAAATTTGAAGGTCAGAATGGAATGGCATGGTGTATTCAAAGTCCTAGAAAGGAAAAGCCTGCCATATACAATACTTTACCCAGCATAAGCAAAACCAATACAGTAATGTAAAGTAAACTAAAGTTAAAATAAAAATTAAAAAAAATATATATTAAAAAAAAAGAATAGAAAGAGGGATAAAAAATTTCTTAGACAAGCACAAACTAAAAGAATAGAGTAATATTAAACTTAACCTAAAATAAATATTGAAAGGTTGTTTCTAACTAGAAAGGAAGCACGAATCTATAGGAAGGAAAATCACAATAGAAAAGACAAAGATACAAAAGTATTGAAGATCATTTAAATAAGCCAGTGGTGTGGTGGTGGTGGTTTAGTCACTGTCGTGTCTGACTCTTTCAACCCCGTGGACTATAGCCTGCCAGGCTCCTTTGCCCACGGGATTCTCCAGGCAAGAATACAGGAGTGGGTTGCCATTTCCTTCTCCAAATAAGAAGTATGTAGATTAAAAAACAAACATTTGTAAAAGTGATAATAGCTATAATTAATAGCAAGAGGATAAACATGAAGATTTAAAATAGGACATCAAACCCACAAAACATAGGGGAGTTAAATAAAAAATGCAAATCTTTTAGAATGTATTTGAACTTGTATGACTATTAGTTAAAAGCAAGGAGATACATTTATGGTCTAAAAACAGGGTAAACACAAATCAAAAGCATACAATAGACTCAAAAAAAAAAAAAAGAAAGAAAGAAACTCAGGGATAATGCAAAAGAAAACCATTAAATCACACAAGCAAAATTAAAAAGAAGAAATGAACAAATAAGAACTACAAAATTCAAAGGGAAAACAAGGTTTAAAAAGTGGCAATATGCACATAATTAATAATGATCACCTCAAATGTCAATGACATAATGCTCCAACAAAAAGGGAAAGAAAGGCAGATTGGATTTTTAAAAAAAGGAATCTATAAGAACTGCCTATAGGAGATTCATTTTAGAACAAAACACACAGATTGCAAGGGAGAAAGGTATTTCATGCAAATAGAAATGACAAGAGTATAGGGTTAGCAATATATTTGGGCTTCCCAGGAAGTGCAGTGGTAAAAGAACCCACCTGATAATACAGGAGATAAAAGAGACTTGGCTTCAACCCCTGGGTTGGGAAGATTCCCTGAAGGAGGAAATGGCCACCCACTCCAGTACTCTTGCCTGGAAAATTCCATGGACAGAGGAGCCTGACAGGCTACACAGTCCATGGGATTGCAAAGTGTCAGATACAACTTAGTGACTAAACAACAATGCTCATGGTAGACAAAACAGACTGTAAAATCAAGCCCACAAAGACAAAAAGGTCATATATAATGATAAAGAGATCAATATAAGAAGAGGATATTACACTTGTTAACATATATGCATCCTATATAGGACCACCTAAATATATAACTCTGCCAACAAAGGTCCATATAGTCAAAGCTATGGTTTTTCCATTAGTCATATATGGATGTGAGAGTTGGACCATAAAGAAATTTGAGTACCAAAGAGCTCAAGAAGACTCTTACGAGTCTCTTGGACTGCAAGGAGACAAACCAGTCAATCCTAAAGGTAATCACTCACTGAAGCTCCAACATTTTGGCCGCCTGATGAGAAGAGCCAACTCCCTGGAAAAGACCCTGATGCTGGGAAGGATTGAGGGCAAGAGGAGAAAAGGGCAATAGAGGATGAGATCGTTGGATGGCATCACCAACTCAATGGGCATGAGTTTGAGCACACTTGGGGCAATAATGAAGGACAGGGAAGCCCAGCATGTTGCAGTCCATGGGGTCGCAAAAAGCTGGGACATGACTTAGCAACTGAACAACTGAAAAAATTAAATACTAACAGGTTAAAAGGGGGAACTTGACAGAAATATAATAATAGTAGGAGATTTTAACACATCACTGACATCAATGGACAGATATTCCATAACACAGATTCTAAAAGATACAATAAACCAGTTGGACACACTGCATCCAAAAAAATCCCTCTAGATTACACATTCTTTTCAAATATGCATGGAGTCTTCTCTAGGATAGACCTCAAATTAGATCACAAAAGAAACCTAACCAAATTAAAAAGACAGAAATTATTTCAAGCATCTTTTCTGGTCAAAACAGCATGAAACCACACAAAGAAAAGTGAAAATCAATGAATACTCTGAGACTAAACAATGTGCTACTAAAAAACCAATGGATCAAAGATCAAATCTATAAGGAAATCAGAAAATATCTTAAGACAAGTAACAATGAACACACAACCTTAGAAAATCTATGGTATGCAGCAAAAGCAATTCTGAGAGAGAAAGTCAAAATGTTACAGGCTATCCCCAAGAAACAAGAAAAATCTCAAATAAACAACCTAACCTATCAATTAAAGGAATTTGAGAAAGAAGAACAAAAACACCCAAAGTCAGTAGAAGGGAGAAAATAAGCAGATAGGAAATAAACAAAACAGAAATTTTAAAAGCAATAGAAAAGTTCTTTAAAACCAAGAGAGTTGTTTTTTTTTTAATCTTTATTTATTTATTTTTTTGGCAAGATATGTAAAACTGTTTAATCTCTAGCCAGGCTTGTCAAGAAGAAAAGTCAGTCAGTCAGTCAGTTCAGTCACTCAGTCGTGTCTGACTCTTTGCGACCCCATGAATCGCAGCACGCCAGGCCTCCTTGTCTATCACCAACTCCTGGAGTTCACTCAGACTCACGTCCATCGAGTCTGAGATGCCATCCAGCCATCTCATCCTCAGTCGTCCCCTTCTCCTCCNATGATGTACTCTGCATAGAAGTTAAATAAGCAGGGTGACAATATACAGCCTTGATGTACTCCTTTTCCTATTTGGAACCAGTCTGTTGTTCCATGTCCAGTTCTAACTGTAGATTCCTGACCTGCATACAGATTTCTTAAGAGGCAGGTCAGGTGGTCTGGTATTCCCAACTCTTCTAGAATTTTCCAACAGTTTATTGTGTCCACACAGTCAAAGGCTTTGGCATAGTCAAAGCAAAAACAGTGCAAGAGGAAACAGAACAACTGATACTTCAGAAATATCAAAAAAATCATTAGATAATGCAATGAACAATTAATGCCAACAAACTGAAAACCTAGAAGAAATTTGTAAGTTTCTAGAAACATACAGACTGCTAAAATTGTCAATAATAAACAGACAATTTGAGCAGAATGATCACTAGAAATGAAAGAATCTGTAATAATAATAATTTTAAAAGCCCTGCAAAGGTCCATGAAAAGATGGGGAATTCTGGGGAATTCTACAAATCATACAAAATGAATTAAAGATCTAAATGTAAGGTTGTACACTATACAACTCATAGAGGAAAACATAGGCAGAACACTTTTTGACATAAATCTCAGCAAGATCTTTTTTGATCCAACCCTTAGAGTACTAAAAATAACAAAAATAAACAAATGGCATCTAATTATACTTACAGACTTTTTGCACAGCAAAATATACAAATAGCTCAGGTAGCTCATATAAAAAAATAAAAAATGGGAGGGAGATCTAAATAGACATTTCTTTGAAGAAGACATATAGATGGCCTAGAAGCACAAGAAAAAATGTTCAACATCAATAATTATTAGAAAAATGTAAATCAAAACTACAATGAGGTATCACCTCATACTGGTCAGAATGGCCATCATCAAAAAATCTTCAAACAATAATTGCTGAAGAGAGTGTGAAGTAAAGGCAATCTGCTACACTCTTGGTGGGAATGTAAATTGGTACAGCCACTACAGAGAACTGTATAGAGGATCCTTAAAAAACTAAAAAAGTAGAGCTACTATGTAACCCAGCAATCCACTCCTAGGCATATATCCAAAAAAATGATAATTCAAAAGGATACATTCACCCCAATGTTCATTGCAGCACTATTTACAATAGCCATGAGATAGAAGCAACCAAAATGTCCACTGACAGAGGAATGGGTAAAGAAGATGTAGTACATATGCACAGTGTCACTTAGAGTGGGGATAAGGTGACGATCAAGTTAAGAATGAGGTCTGTGTCTTCCCAGGTAGCTCAGAGGTAAAGAATCTGCCTGCCAGAGCAGGAGGCACAGGAAATGCCTGTGCTTGATCCATCGGTCAGGAAGATCCCCTGGAGAAGGAAATGGCAACCCACTCCAGTATTAGTGACTGCAGAAACCCATGGGCAGAGGAGTCTTGTAGCCTACAGTCCATTGGGTCGCAAAGAATCGGATAAGACTGAAGTGACTTACTGGTACTACTCAGCTATAAAATTGTAAAGCACACTCAGTTGAGCTCAACTGAGGCAAGAATACTGGAGTGGGTAGCATCTAATATTTTCATACTTTCAGCTATAAAAAGGAATGAAATAGAGCCATTTGCAGAGACATGGATGGACCTAGAGACTGTCATACAGAGAGAAATAAGTCAGAAAGAGAAAAATATTGCTTAAATGTGGAATCTAGAAAAATTGTACAGATGAACTTATTGGAAAAGCAGAAATAGAGTCAGAGATATAGAGAGCAAACATTGTTACCATGGGGGCAGGGTGAATTGGGAAATTGGGATTGACATATATACCACTATGTATAAAATAGATAGCTAACGAGAACCTATTATTATTTAGCACAAGAAACTACACTCAATGATCTGTGGTGATCTAAATGGGAAAGAATTCTAAAAAAAGTTGTTCAGCTGTTAAGTTGTGTCTGACTCTTTTTGATCCCATGGACTGCAGCTTCCCTGGACACGAGGCTTCCATGTCCTTCACTATCTCCTAGAGTTTGTTCAAACTCATGTCGACTGAGTCAGTGACACCATCCAACCATCTCATCCTCTGTTGGCCTCTTCTCTTCCTGCCCTCAGTCTTTCCCAGAATCAAGGTAACTAAAGATTTAAGGCATTTGAAATGCCACTGAGTAAGTGAAGTGAGTGAAAGTTGCTCAGTCGTGTCCAACTGTTTGCGACCCCAAGGACTATACAGTCCATGGAATTCTCCAGGGCAGAGTTCTGGAGTGGGTAGCCTTTTGCTTCTCCAGGGGATCTTCCCAACCCAGGAATTTAATCCAGGTCTCCTGCATTAAAGGCAGAATCTTTATCAGCTGAGCCACAAGGGAAGCCCAAAATGTCACTGATTTTGTCTTTATGATCTCTATGATACCTCTGTTTTACATTAAAGAAAACAAGTTATTTAAGTTAATTTATGCAAGTAATTGGAGAAGACAGTGGCATCCCACTCCAGTACTCTTGCCTGAAGAATCCCATGGACAGAGGAGCCTGGTAGGCTTCAGTCCATGGGGTCGCTAAGAGTCAGACACAACTGAGTGACTTCACTTTCACTTTTCACTTTCATGCATTGGAAAAGGAAATGGCAACCCATTCCATTGTTCTTGCCTGGAGAATCCCAGGGACGAGGGAGCCTGGCGGGCTGCCATCTATGGGGTCACACAGAGTCGGACACGACTGAAGCGACTTAGAAGCAGCAGCAGCAGCAGTAGCAGCAGTAGCATCCACATAATAAAAACTTTGTCATCTAACTAACTCTTTCCCTCCACAATTTTTAAATTTCCCTTGTGTGAGCTCCACTTTTTTTTTTTTCCACTCTAATGGGAGAAATGGGAGGAAAAAGCATATTTTATTGTGTGACAAAACTCTTGAAAAATTTCTTCAGTTAGTATCATTTGTTTCTTGTTTTCTCAATACAAATAAAGTGATGAGAGAGAGAGATTTAAAGTATCAGAATATTTCCAAAACTTTGCATNATCTCTAAATATTTTCTATCCTGAGAAAGGTTTACCATTTTATTAGTGGCCGATACTTGAGAATGATGTACAAAATTATTTGGGGAATTTCCCTTTTGTAGCTACCTAATGAGCTGTTAAGACCATTTTTCTGCAATTGATGTTATATTCAGTACTTGAAGAAGTCACTGAAATCTTAGTTTCTGGTTATATATTACTATGATACTGCTTTCATTTTATCTGCACTTTTACTGGATATATTAAATGTCTAATGTAGTTCTAGTTCAGTTACTGAAAAATGATCAAGTTCTTATAATATCTTTTATGGTTTTCAAAATTCTCAAATGATCATTCTTGATTGTCCTTTGATATAACTGAAACAGTAAAGTGGAATAACTGTAACGAGAAGAAATATTTATAATGAATTTCTTTCAAAAGCCTCATTTTTCTTTTACTGATGTCAAATAAAACTAAAATGTAAAATTAAAGGTTCAAAGTTTTATATTTTAAGAACACGGGGCCATCATACTGAGAAGACCATCAATAATCTCCATAATTACACAACATAAATACCCAGCAAAGATAAAGCATGTAACTTCAAGACAGGACCCCATAAATTTGATAACTGTATAGTTAAGGTCACTACACTGAGAAAAGTAACCATCAAAATAGAGTACACTTATCTTAAAAATATCAGAAGTAATCATCTGGTAATCTTCAAAATGCCACTGTTCTGTGATGTGTGGAAGTGGCTCTAAATTCTGAACAGCTTATAGGCAATTACCCTTTAGCACCAAACAATTTCTTAAAAATTATACATGATCATTAAAACCATTTCTCATCATCCTATCTACAGACAATACTCTAATTTTCTTTAAATAATTTAAACTTTTATAGCTTTATGTAGGTAACTAAGTTTCCTTTCATTATGGAAATGTTCTTGGTTCAGTGATTTCAAAGCATATAATTACAGTGAAAACAACTTCATAATTAAACCAAAATAACCTACAGTAAGCAAAATCCACAACGTATTATTTGTCGGGGCCAATCAGGGTTGGATTTTCAAGTTAGTGAATCCACCAGGGAAGTGATTCTCTTTCTACTAAAAAAAGTTCATAGGATTCACACATTGTGTGAGTCAAGAATTATCTCTAACAGTATGATGGATAAAGAAATGCATAAAATAGATAAATGTAAGGTGATTCACAAAAAAGGCATTAGGATGTTTTTAGTATTAGTTTTCATGCTGTCCATTTTTAAATAACTGGTTGCCTAGGAGGTCAAGTTCTGGAAAGTTTTTGTCTTCAGTTA
The DNA here is from genome assembly GCA_006410935.1 of Redunca redunca. NCBI lineage: Eukaryota > Metazoa > Chordata > Mammalia > Artiodactyla > Bovidae > Redunca > Redunca redunca. The sequence continues at coordinate 403,679 of SJYQ01002666.1, forward strand.
AAGACTGATATGAAAATAAATCACATATTGCCTGTAAAAGTAAAATGATAATTGTATTGAGCTAGATTGGCTTTCAACTATGTCTTTTAAAAGCAGGTCTCAAGAATGTTATTAATGTGAATACTAACTGCTAGAAAAACTCACTTCCACTTTCATGCTGTTTGCTAAACCCATTTTTTAAAGGTGATAAACTATTAGAAAGTCCTGATGAGATAACCCAATTAGGCTTTATCCCACAATTGAATTCTCAAGGGGTAAAGTGGGGAATATCTATTTTTATTTTTAAAGATGACAGCAGTTGATTCTGGTCAATTTAATACCACATTAAAAAAAAACTAACTATTCCAGTTTCCCCCCCCCCCCACCAGATATATACAGTTTAAGCAGTTTTATTTGCTTTCTCCTCCAGAATTATCTTAATGCTGGACTTCATAAAAATAACATGGGATATTTATTTTTATAAAATATTTTAACAAATATGTATGAAAGCAAGTATATTATTCCTACATCTTCAGTCAGTGCAGTCACTTTGTCGTGTCCTACTCCGTGATGACATGGACTGCAGCACGCCAGGCTTCCCTGTCCATCACCAACTCCCAGAGCTTGCTGATATTCATGTCCACTGAGTCAGTGATGTCAGCCAACCATCTCATCCTCTGTCATCTGCTTCTCCTCCTGCCTTCAATCTTTTCCAGCATTGGGGTCTTTTCTAATGAGTCAGTTCTTCACATCAGGTGGCCAAAGTATTGGAGTTTTAGTGTCAGTCCTTCCAATGAATACTCAAGACTGATTTCCCTTAGGATTGACTGGTTTGATCTCCTTGCAGTTCAAGGGACTCTCAAGAGTCTTTTCAAACACCACAGTTCAAAAGCATCAATTCTTCGACACTCCAGCTTTCTTTATGGTCCACCTCTCACATCCATACCTGACTACTGGAAAAACCAAAGCTTTGATTCTATGGACATTTGTTGGCAAAGTAATGTCTCTGCTTTTTCATATGCTGTTAGACTAACCTAGTGGCTCAGACGGTAAAGCGTCTGCCTACAGTGTGGGAGACCAGGGTTCGATCCCTGGGTCAGGAAAATCCTCTGGAGAAGGAAATGGCAACCCACTCCAGTACTCTTGCCTGGAAATCCCATGGACTGAGGAGCGTAGTAGGCTCCTCAGTCCATGGGGTTGCAAAGAGTTGGACACGACTGAGTGACTTCACTTCATTTCACTTCACTTCTTTAGGTTTGTCATAGCTTTTCTTCCAAGGAGTAAGACTCTTTTAATTTCACGTCTGCAGTCACCATCTACAGTGATTTTGGAGCCCAAGAAAATAAAGTTTCTGTTTGCACTGTTTTCCTATCTATTGGAGACATGATATCATGGCACGGGATGCCATGATCTCTTTTGTTGTTGTTGTTGTTTTTTATTTATTTATTTTTAATTTACAGTACTGTATTGGGTATTGGTTTTGCCATACATTGACATGAATCCACCACGGGTGTACATGAGTTCCCAATCTTGAACCCCCCTCCCACCACCCTCCCCATATCATCTCTCTGGGTTTTCCCAGTGCACCAGCCCCAAGCATCCTGTATCCTGTATCGAACCTAGACTGGTGATTCATTTCTTACATGATAGTATACATGTTTCAATGCCATTCTCCCAAATCATCCCACCCTCTCCCTCTCCCACAGAATCCAAAAGTCTGTTCTATACATCTGTGTCTCTTATGCTGTCTTGCATACAGGGTTATCATTGCCATTTTTAAGCCAGCTTTTTCACCCTCCTCTTTCACTTTCATCAAAAGCCTCTTTAGTTCCTCTTAGCTTTCTGCCATAAGGGTGGTGTTATCTGCATATCTGAGGCTTCTCTGGTGGCACAAACTGTAAAGAATCTTCCTGCAATGTGGGAGACCTGTGTTCAATCTCTGGGTTGGGAAGATACCCTGGAGGAGGGCATAGCAACCCATTCCAGTATTCTTGCCTAGAGAATTCCATGGACAGAGGACCCTGGCAGGCTCCAGTCAGGTTTCCCTGGTAGCTCAGTTGGTAAAGAATCTGCTGCCAATGCAGGAGACCCCGGTTTGATTTTTGGTCGGGAAGATCCGCTGGAGAAGGTATAGGCTACCCACTCCAGTATCCTTAGGCTTCCCTGGTGGCTCAGCTGATAAAGAATCCACCTGCAATGAGGGAGACCTGGGTTCGATTCCTGGGTTGGGAGGATCTCCTGGAGAAAGGAAAGGCTACTCACTCCAGTATTCTGGCCTAGAGAATACCATGGACAGTCTATGGGGTCACAAAGAGTCAGACACAACTGTGTGACTTTCATTTTCACTTTCATCTGCATATCTGAGGGTTTTTTTGTATTTCTCCCAGCAATCTGGATTCCATCGTGTGCTTCATCCAGCCCAGTATTTTGCATGATGTACTCTGCATGTAAGTTGAATAAGCAAGGTGACAATATACCTTGACATACTCCTTTCCCAATTTGCAACCAGTCTGTTGTTCCATGTTCAATTCTAACTGTTACTTCTTGTCCTCCATACAGGTTTCTCAGGAGGCAGGTAATGGTAGTCTGGTATTTCCATGTCCTTAAGAATTTTCCACAGTTTGTTGTGATCCACACAGTCAAAGGTTTTAGAGTAATCAATGAAGCAAAATTAGATGCTTACATTTTGCAGGTTACTTACTTTCCTGTACCTTATGCCAAACTTGGCTTTTCCCCCCCATTAATCTGAAAGTGATATGCTATGCTGATATATCATTTAATCTAAAATGTGCTGCTGCTGCTGTTTAGTCACTTCAGTCATGTCTGACTATGTGACCCCATAGACTGCATCCTGCCAATCTTCTCTATCCATTTTTCTAGGATTTTCTAGGCAAGATTACTGGAGTGGGTTGCCATGCCCTCCTCTAGGGGATCTTCCCAATGCAGGGATTGGACCTGGGTCTCCTGCACTGCAGGCAGATTTTTTACCACTGAGCCACCAGTGAAGATCAATCTAAAACATATATCAATAAAATTCAACATTTCCCCACAGTCTTAATTTCTACTCTCTCCTTATATTTCTCACATCTTCTATGACTTTGCTTGTGTCATAGTCTATTACTTTAATTTCTCTATTCCTGTTCTTTTCTCATTCCTTTTCTTCAAGCTTTAGTTTGTCCCACATTTTTTTTTTTGCCTCTATCCCTCATTACCATTCACTTACAAATATTTACTGCACACTTTCTAAGTTTCAGGTACCTGCTGGGTGTGGGACACAAAGATGAGTAATACTATATAATTTCTGCCAACAAATAGTTTACAATTTAGATCATATTAATGGCTTTATTTCTATGAGCATTTCTATTTTTATTTGTTAAAAATTATACAGAATAGTATTTCCTAACACCTTCAATTCAAAGTACAGAGGATAAACAGGAAAGGATGCTTTGACTTTAGAAAATGAGCTCTGGAGGTCTTTTAGTACTGCCTCTGTACACCCCAAGACCTCAAACAGTGAAAAATGTTGGCATTCTGCAATATATTCACATCACATAGAACCAGTGTTCCATGACCTACTTGCTGAAATATGCAAATGAAAATGTTCCCTATTACATTCTAAACATTTTCTTAATATTTTCCATTTTGTAGAATTTTTTTCAATTTTATAATTTATTATTAATTTTAATAGTTTTCCAAATATAATGTAAATATTTTCTCAATAAGTAGTTGTTATTGTACCCTTTTGTTTTGATTGTATTTTGGTAGCCTGTCATGTTTTCCCCTTTTTCTATTGTTTTCTCTTTAGCAGCTTCCTTTTTCACTTTTACTATTTTATTATTAATACTGATTGTCTTATTCACTATAGGAAAATATTAAGAACTGCAGTGTATATAAAATTCAATTAAATCATGAATGATACATGTAGAATAAAGTATTTGATTTTCATGTCAAGATATTTTATCATTCATTCTAAGATTGCCAAGATATCTTAAACATAATTACACCTTCAGATCTGTGTGCTGAACTGATTGGGGCTTCAGTGGAAGCCTGACTTTTAAGGTATATCTCACTCATTTTCTCAGTCTTTATCAAAAATTTCTCTACAGAAAATTTATGAGCATATGTTATAACCTCAGGACCCAAAAGGAGAGGGTACTTAGGGGATTACAAATGTCTTCAGAGAAAGAAAAAGGGAAATGCCAATGTGCAAATCATTTTAGCTATAGTTCTACATATTATCTCTTGTCTTCATCATGAAAGTCATTGCAAAATTGAGCAAAGGGTCCTTTTTACATGGTTCAGTCAAGTAAAGAGATCTCAACTGTATTGCTAATCAGAATGACTGGAAATAACCAGTGTTAAAGAAATGATCCATTGGAGGCAAATGCACTTTTTGACTTAAATGGTGCCATCTGGTACATTAGTTCTTCCTCAACCTCAAATACTGGATTGGCCAAAAGGTTCAGTCAAGTGTTTTCAAAACACCTTATGTAATACTCCAAACAAACTTTTTGGCCAACTCAGAACTACTCTAAAAAGCGTATTTCTTTCAAACATTTTATTTTCAGAGAATATTTATTCCCTCCTCCAATATTAGATTACAGACAAGGCAATAAATGATGCTATTTAGAGCTGGGATGAGTAAGGCCAAAAAGTCTATTTCTGTCTAGCTCATCACTGTATATATGCTGTGCTCAGTTGTATCTGATTCCTTGCTACCCCTTGGACTATAGCTCACCATGCACCTTTGTCCATGGGATTTTCTGGGCAAGAATACTAGAGTGGGTTGCCATTTCCTTCTCCAGGGGATCTTCCCAACCCAGGGATAAAACCTGAGTCTCTTGCATCTCCTGCACTGGTAGGTGGATTCTTTATTACTGTGCCACCTGGGAAGCTATAATCCTATATTTCAGCTCATAAACTTATCAAAAGCATAGGACTATAGCACATGCTGAGGTTGCTGCTGCTGTTGCTGAGTCACTTCAGTCATGTCCGACTCTGTGCAACCCCATAGACAGCAGCCCACCAGGCTCCTTGGGTTGCCATTTCCTTCTCCAAAGCATGAAAATGAGAAGTAAAAGTGAAGTCACTCAGTCGTGTCCAACTCTTAGCAACCCCATGGACTGCAGCCTACCAGGCTCCTCTGTCCATGGGATTTTCATGGTAAGAGTACTGGAGTGGGTTGCCATTGCCTTCTCTGACATGCTAAGGAAATGGCCACAATTCTTCCCTGCTCCCTTCACCAACTAATTGATATTTTGCCAATTGACTACTACTCTATTCACTCATGTCTCTCTCTCCCTAGAAATTATTTACTCTCAAAAACTTATGAATTGGCAGTTATTTCCATGCTGATTTCCAGGCCAGAGTGGTATAGTGAGTTGATGTCCCAATAATTTATTTTTCTAAAAACACACAGCAATAATAAATAAAATGTAAAAGGATAAAATTGAAACATTAGCTTGGCTTGAATAACAGAAAATAAAACTTTTGTAGGCCCTGGACAGCACAAAAATAAAACTCAGCACTTGAAGCTAGAGCTGAAACTGAAACTGCAGTTATATTTTTTCTCTGTCAGTGGACAGTGGTGACTGCATTCACCTGCTCCAAGCTATACCAGTCTTTGTTGAGATCACATGTTCTCAAAAAATTGCAGACCTAAAAGAAACTAGGGCACAGACACATTCTCCTATACAGGAAATAATGTAAATTGCCAACGGGTTCTGTAATCACCATCTTCTGCATCACAGGCACAAAATCAACAATCAAAATGTGAATTTTCTTCAGGAGCCAGTAATTTTATAAAATTTTTCTGACAAAGGTGTTCAAAATGATGAATGAGACAAATCTTCTAATACAAAATAAAAATGGCATTTTGAAACCAAATAAATAAACATAAATTAAAACATGATTTCTTAAAAAAGAAATAGAATTTTCTAAAAATATAAAACAGACAAGGTAACTTTTTCTCTGGACTCAAAGAAGAATTCACTAAATTGGAAGCTAAAGACTCTTGCGAGTCCCTTGGACTGCAAGGAGATCCAACCAGTCCATTCTGGAGATCAGCCCTGGGATTTCTTTGGAAGGAATGATGCTAAAGCTGAAACTCCAGTACTTTGGCCACCTCATGCCATGAGTTGACTCATTGGAAAAGACTTTGATGCTGGGAGGGATTGGGGGCAGGAGGAGAAGGGGATGACAGAGGATGCGATGGCTGGATGGCATCACGGACTCGATGGACGTGAGTCTGAGTGAACTCCGGGAGTTGGTGATGGACAGGGAGGCCTGGTGTGCTGCGATTCATGGGGTCGCAAAGAGTCAGACAGGACTGAGCAACTGAACTGAACTGAACTGAACATTTAGGAACTCACTCAGAGTCTTCTGCTGAGAGACAAAATGATTTTTTTGTTACTTACATCTTTATCACTTTTATTTTAGCAACTGTAATTTCTGCTTCAAAACATTTTGAACCTGAAGAACTGAATTACATAGAATGTGAAAATACTTCATAAATCCCCTGAGATAATCACCAGAAAGATCTTTCTAACTACTTTTTATGTATACATTATTGTTATTTTAAAGTATTATAATATTTTTACTCTTAAAACTTTTTTATTGAAGTACACTTGATTTATAATTTTGTGTTAGTTGGTGTGCAGCAAAGTGATTCATATATATATATATATATATACAGACACACAGACATTTATATATATATTCCTCAAATTATTCTCTTATATAGGTTATTCTAACCTGTTGAGTATAGTTAGTTCCCTGTGGTATACAGTTGCTGCTGCTGCTGCTAAGTCACTTCAGTCATGTCCGACTCTGTGTGACCCCACAGACGGCAGCTCACCAGGCTCCCCCATCCCTGGGATTCTCCAGGCAAGACCACTGGAGTGGGTTGCCATTTCCTTCTCCAATGCATGAAAGTGAAAAGTGAAAGTGAAGTCGCTCAGTCATGTCTGGCTCTTAGCGACCCCATGGACTGCAGCCTACCAGGCTCCTCTGTCCATGGGATTTTCCAGGCAAGAGTGCAGGAGTGGGGTGCCATTGCCTTCTCCAGTGGTATACAGCAGGTCTTTGTAAAAAAAATTTTTTTTTCAATAAGAGATGGGCTTCCCAGGTGGCTCAGTGGTAAAGAATCTGCCTGCCAATGCAAGAGACACAGGTTCAATCCCTGATATTGGAAGATTCTACATGCTGCAGAGCAACTACTAAGCCTATGTTCTAGAGACAGAAAACCACAACTGCTGAATCCCCATGTCCTATGTAGACATGTCCCCATGTCCCCATGTTCTACTGAATCCCCATGTAGAGCCCATGCTCCACAACAAGAGAGCCACCACAATCAGAAGCCCACGCACTGCAACTAGAGAGTAACTCCTATTTTCCACAACTAGAGAAAAGCCTGTGTAGCAAGGAAGACCCAGCACAGCCAAAAATAATTAATAAAATGTTTTAAAAAGAGAGATGAAGAGACATGTAGGATAGATTTAAAAGCTCTACCATGTAATCTAAAAAAAAGATAAGGAAGTGGCTTGGAGAAATACAGCAACCTTAGAATGAAAGTATACACTGGAATTTTGGTCAGGATACAATGTAAATGTAGAAACACTGGTGTAAACTAATGACTATCATTTAAAATGAACAGTCTAAATTGCTTTCGGAGAGGAAAAAATATCACTACAATTATTAGAACAGTAACATTCTTTGTCATCAGCAATAATAGATGTTGAAGACAATTGAAAATAACCACCAATATATAATTTTATAGCCAGGCAACCATTCATCCAGGGGAAGAGAAGCAATGTAAACACATTAAAACAGGCAAATACAAAGATACACATAGACCCAAGTTAAATAAAAAATAGCAATACAACAGTGACATGATTATAATGTATAACTCCTGGCCCCAGCCTGTGACTCCCAAACTAGCTGCTGCCCAGGTGACAGAATATAGGCAGATATTAAACAGGGTCTGTCCCAGCAGGACATGGGCAAGGTCACCAACCTCTGTCTTAAATTACTGTACATTTTTGTTCTTGGACTTGAACTCTTTTGTACCATAACTGTTTTTAAGTAAAATAATTGCATAGGATAATTCACTGCCTTTCCAATGAGCCTGACATGTCTGTGAATCTTGAGAGTGGTGCCATCCATCCCATATTCTGCTTCCTGACCCACTGTTGGAGGTGCTCACTGCCCTCATGGAAGTGTTAGTCACTCAGTAAGGTGCAGCCAAACATGTGAGCATGACACTGATGTGTGTAAGTGGCCGTTGGGCTTGCTTCACCATCTCCAGGGCCACATCTGACCTGGGCTTGCAAAACTGTAAGACTTGTGTTAATTAATAAATTGTTAATTGTGTGTGTACAAAGGCATAAATGTATAGAAATGTAAATTATAGTTAGGATATTTTTAATAGCAATAAAATGGAATAGTGAATTGTTCTTTATATAATGGAATTCTATAAAATAGATGAAATGAATGAAGTATCAATATGGATATAATTTTAATATATAGAATGGTCTATATAATTTTGACAGTCTGGTAGACTGTATTATTGTTTGCAATTATTGCCTTCCCTGAAAGAGAATTATGTTGTTGCATGTACTGACTGGGTTGGCCACAAAATGTGCTTTAGTCTCTGACATGTAAGCACTTATGGCTTATGCCACAAGCTGATGCCCTAAGGATTTTTTTAGGGTTCTACCAAATTTCTTGCTCTTCCTTGATTCCTCTGGAATGGTATATCCCTGGTACTATTCATTCAGCTTGGGTTCTGGATTGAACAGACCTGTGAACCACAACTGCAGCTGCTCTATTGATGGCTGCATCAGATATGAGAGAGAAGTAAACTTTTGTTGTTTTTCCATCCACTGAGATATGTTTTTTTTCTACTTTCTATTTTTTTTTCTTTNATTTAACATATTTATATTTGTATGTCAAAGGATTCATTAGCAAACTATAAACCTCAAAAGGGACATATTAAAAATTAACATATTACCAGGTATTAAGAATTAATTAGTTTTGATTTTTAAGCATTTATTTTACTAATACTTTTGTAATACAGGGTAATCTGTTAACTGTGTCTGAAAATCATCTGAAATCACCTGAAAGTGAAAGTGAAATATACAATAATTATATTGACTTCATTTGTATTTCAATCATCTCTTTCCCTCTCTTTCCTGAATGTTTCAATCATTTCTAAACCAAGAGACTAAAAGAAAAAGCATTAACTCACTGTGTTATATCCAATATTTCCAATAAATGAAGAAATGTTGGCAAATTACAGTCCATAGACACACAGGTTTAGGGTTAGAGTCCCTAAGTCCTTCTCAAGAAATGTATGAGGTCAAAACTATTTTTATAGTAATAGTAAGATGTCTGCCTTTTTTCTTTTGTTGGCATTTGTATACATATTGAAAAAGCAATGACAGGTATTGTTATTTTAGCATGGATAACTGCAGTGGCAGCAAATGATATTGGTAGTCTTCATGTTCATTTTCACACTCAAAAAATAAAAAAAAATGCCTTTGGAAAAGAGTTAAAAAACAATACAACTTTGGAAAAGGGTTTGGCAGTTTCTCATACATGTCTTTAAAAGACCTAGAAATTCCACTGCTCGGATTTCATTCAATAGGAAGGAGAACAAACTTGCATAGAAAGACTTGCTCAAGAATGGTTATACCAGTTTTGTTCATGACAGCTAAAAATTTAAAACATTATCTTTGTCAATCATCAAAATTATACTTGGGTATATTCATGTACTCATTAATACCTGCTTAGTTGCTAAATCATATTTGACTCTTTTGTGACCTCATGGACTGTAACCTGTCAGGCACCTCTGCATGAGATTTCCCAGGTAAGAATACTGGAGTGGTTTGCCATTTCTTTCTTCAAGGGATCTTCCCAAACCAAGGATCAAACTCATGTCTCCTGCATTGAAGTTAGAGTCTTTACTGATGAGACATCAGGGATGCCACTCATTAATACCAGTCAACAGTAAAATAAAATGCATCATTGATAAACTCAACAAAATAGATACTTTCGAAAGTATGCTGAGTATACAATGTATGGCTATATGAAATGTAAAAACAGGCAAAACTAATATAGAGTGGATGATTGTAGATGAGAAGACAACAAACTTCAATCCTTTTACAGATTTCATTTGTGATCACAAGGAAGCATTTTACAATGAATGTAATGGTGAAAACTATGAAAATAAGATACAATCAAATTGTTGTAAACAGATACAAACAGAGCTCAGAGTTAAGGCCAGAATAGTAGACTCTGCAGTTAGAAGTAGAAGACATTTTGTATCCCTCAATTGATAAAGATATTATTTCCTAAAAATGGTGAATAATTAAACCACTGTTGTACTTTAAAAACAAAATGTCAAACTCCCTTTTACCTACAGAAAGGCATAAGCAAATAATAACTAATTTTATTCATTTGGCATATGTAAAAATAGAGTTATTATGAGGGTTGATAACATGAAAAAGGATTTAAAAATACACTGAGCCAATTATACCATCTTATAAAAACAACCCTTTTGATTCTTCCCTTTTTACTTATTTATGAAAGTGAAAGAAAATGAAAGTGAAGTCACTCAGTCGTGTCCGACTCTTTGAGACCCCATGGACTGTAGCCTATCAGGCTCCTCCATCCATGGGATTTTCCAGGCAAGAGTGCAGCAGTGGGTTCCCATTTCCTTCTCCAGGTGATCTTCCTGACCCAGGAATCGAACCCAGGTCTCCTGCTTTGCAGGCAGACGCTTTACCATCTGAGCCACTAGGGAAGCCCTCCCCCCTCTAAACTTAAAACCCCTTCATGGAAAACAGCATTGTCATGGCAAAGAGGCTGTGTAACTCATGAAGTCATGAGCCAAGTTGTGCCAGGCCACCCAAATTGAATATGTCATGGTGAAGAGCTCTGACCAAACATGGTTCACTGGAGAAGAAAATGGCAACCCACTCCAGTATTCTTGCCAGGAGAAACCCATCAGTTCAGTTCAGTTCAGTCACCCAGTTGTGTCCAACTCTTTGTGATGCCATGGACTGCAGCATGCCAGACCTCCCTGTCCATCACCAACTCTCAGAGTTTACTCAAATTCATGTCTATTGAGATGATGATGTCATCCAACCATCTCATTTTCTGTCATCTCCTTCTCCTCCTGCCTTCAATCTTTCCCAGCATCAGGGTCTTTTCCAAGGAGTCAGCTCTTCACATCAGGTGGCCAAAGTATTGGAGTTTCAGCTTCAGCCTCATTCCTTCCAAAGAACACCCAGGACTGATATCCTTTAGGATGGACTGGTTGGATCTCCTTGCAGTCCAAGGGACTCTCAAGAGTCTTCTCCAACACCACAGTTCAAAGGCGTCAATTCTTCGGTGCTCAGCTTTCTTTATAGTCCAACTCTCACATCCATACATGACTACTGGAAAAACCATAGCCTTGACTAGATGGACATTGGTGGACAAAGTAATGTCTCTGCTTTTTAATACGTGGTCTAGGTTGGTCATAACTTTTGCCCCAAGGAGTAAGCATCTTTTTCTTTCATGGCTGCAGTCACCATCTGTAGTGATTTTGGAGCCCAAGAAAACAAAGTCTGCCACTGTTTCTACTGTTTATCCATCTATTTGCAATGAGGTGATGGGACTGGATGCCATGATCTAGTTTTCTAAATGTTGAGCTTTAAGCCAACTTTTTCACTCTCCTCTTTCATCAAGAGACTCTTTAGTTCTTCTTCACTTTCTGCCATAAGAGTGGTGTCATCTGCATATCTGAGGTTATCGATATTTCTCCCAGCAATCTTGATTCCAGGTTGTGCTTCATCCAGCCCAGCATTTCTCATGTTGTATTCTGCATATAAGTTAAATAAGCAGGGTGAAAATATACAGCCTTGAGGTATTCTTTTGTTTATTTGGAACCAGTGTGTTGTTACATGTCCAGTTCTAACTGTTGCTTCCTGATCTGCATACAGATTTCTCAAGAGGCATGTTAGGTGGTCTGGTATTCCCATCTCTTCCAGAATTTTCCACAATTTAGTGATCCAAACCGTCAAAAGCTTTGCCATAGTCAATAAAGCAGAAATAGATATCTTTCTGAAACTCTCTTGCCTTTTCGATGATCCAGTGGATGTTGGCAATTTGATCTCTGGTTCCTTTGCCTTTTTTAAAATCAGCTTGAACATCTGGAATTTCATGGTTCACGTATTGCTGAATCCTGGCCTGGGGAATTTTGCGTGTTACTAGCATGTGAGATGAGTGCAATTGTATGGTAGTTTGAGCATTCTTTGGCATTGCCTTTCTTTGGGATTGGAACGAAAACTGACCTTTTCCAGTCCTGTGGCCACTTCTGAGTTTTCCAAATTTGCTGACATACTGAGTGTAGCACTTTCACAGCATCATCTTTGACGATTTGAAACAGCTCAAATGGAATTCCTTCACCTCCACTAGCTTTGTTTGTAGTGATGCTTCCTAAGGCCTGCTTCACTTCACATTCCAGGATGTCAATCACTCTAGGTGAGTTATCACCTCATTGTGATTATCTGAGCCATGAGGATCATTTTTGTACAGTTCTTCTGTGTATTCTTGCCACCTCTTCTTAATATCTTTTGCTTCTGTTAGGTCCATACAATTTCTGTCCTTTTTTAAAAAATACAAATTTATTTAATTGGAGGTTAATTGCTTTACAATATTGTATTTGTTTTGCCATACATCAACATGAATCCACCACGGGTATACATGTGTTCCCCATCCTGAATGCCCCTCCCCATACCATCCCTCTGGGTCATTCCAGTGCACCAGCCCCAAGCATCCAGTGTCATGCATTGAACCTGGATTGGTGATTCATTTCATATATGATATTTTACATGTTTCAATGCCATTCTCCCAAATCATCCTACCCTCTCCCACAGAGTCCAAAAGCCTGTTCTATACATCTGTGTCTCTTTTGATGTCTCACATACAGGGTTATCATTACCATCTTTCTAAATTCCATATACAGGCATTAGTATACTGTATCGGTGTTTTTCTTTCTGGCTTACTTCACTCTGTATAATAGGCTCCAGTTTCATCCACCTCATTAGAACTGATTCAAATGTATTCTTTCTGATGGCTGAGTAATACTCCATTGTGTATATGTACCACAGCTTTCTTATCCATTCATCTGCTGATGGACATCTAGGTTGCTTCCATGTCCTGGCTATTATAAACAGTGCTGCGATGAACATTGGGGTACATGTGTCTCTTTCTATTCTGGTTTCCTCGGTGTGTATGCCCAGCAGTGGGATTGCTGGGTCATAAGGCAGTTCTATTTCCAGTTTTTTAAAGAATCTCCACACTGTTCTCCATAGTGGCTGCACTAGTTTGCATTCCCACCAACAGTGTAAGAGGGTTCCCTTTTCTCCACACCATTTATTGCTTGTAGACTTTTGGATCGCAGCCATTCTAACTGGCGTGAAATGGTACCTCATTGTGGTTTTGATTTGCATTTCTCTGATAATGAGTGATGTTGAGCATCGTTCATGTGTTTGTTAGTCATCTGTATGTCTTCTTTGGAGAAATGTGGGTATTTAGTTCTTAGGCCCATTTTTTGATTGGGTCATTTATTTTTCTGGAATTAAGCTGCAGGAGTTGCTTGTATATTTTTGAGATTAGTTGTTTGTCAGATGCTTCATTTGCCATTATTTTCTCCCATTCAGAAGGCTGTCTTTTCACCTTGCTTATAGTTTTCTTTGTTGTGCAGAAGCCTTTAAGTTTAATTAGGTCCCATTTGCTTATTTTTGCTTTTATTTCCAATATTATGGGAGGTGGGTCATAGAGGATCCTGCTGTGATTTATGTCGGAGAGTGTTTTGCCTATGTTCTCCTCTAGGAGTTTTATTGTTTCTGGTCTTACATTTAGATCTTTAATTCATTTTGAGTTTATTTTTGTGTATGGTGTTAGAAAGTGTTCTAGTTTCATTCTTTTACAAGTGGTTGACCAGTTTTCCCAGCACCACTTGTTAAAGAGATTGTCTTTAATCCATTGTGTATTCTTGCCTCCTTTGTCAAAGATAAGGTGTCCATAGGTGTGTGGATTTATCTCTGGGCTTTCTATTTTGTTCCATTGATCTGTATTTCTGTCTTTGTGCCAGTACCATACTGTCTTGATGACTGTGGCATTATCCTAAATGGTGAAAAATTGAAAGCATTTCCCCTAAAGTCAGGAACAAGACAAAGGTGCCCACTTTCACCACTACTATTCAACATAGTTTTGGAAGTTTTTTTTTTTTTTTTAATTTTTATTTTTACTTTGGTTTACTTTACATTACTGTATTGGTTTTGCCAAACATTGACATTAATTCACCATGAGTGTACATGCGTTCCCAAACACGAATCCCCTCCCATCTCCCACCCCATACCATCCCTCTGGGTCCTCTCCTTGCACCAGTCCCAAGCATCCTGCATCCTGCATCGGACATTGACTGGCGATTCGTTTCTTACATGATAGTATACATGTTTCAATACCATTCTCCCATCTCATCCCACCATCTCCCTCCCTCCCTCCCCCAGAGTCCAACAGTTCACTCTATAGATCTGAGTCTCTTTTGTTGTCTCGCATACAGGGTCATCATCCCGGAAGTTTTGGCCAGAGCAATCAGAGCAGAAAAAGAAATAAAAGAAATCCAAATTGGAAAAGAAGAAGTAAAACTCTCACTGTATCAAGCTACCAGCAGTATTTTTCACAGAGCTAGAATAATTTCACAATTTGTATGGAAATAGAAAAAACCTCGAATAGCCAAAGCAATCTTGAGAAAGAAGAATGGAACTGGAAGAATCAACCTGTCTGACTTCAGGCTCTACTACAAAGCCACAGTCATCAAGACAGTATGGTA
>SJYQ01002666.1:428733-495570 GCA_006410935.1 Redunca redunca
CAAGAGAAGCCACAGCAATGAGAAGCCCTCACACCTCAGCTAGAGAGCTGCCCCCACTCTCTGCAACTAGAGAAAGCCCACGGGAGGAGATGGGGACCCCAGCACAGCTGAAACATAAATAAATAATTTTTTCTTAAAGCACAATAAGAGGGAGAAATGCAATTGGGGATGATAAAACTTCAAACCAGGTCAGGTAGATCACGAAGGGGTTTCAGCCTTTGCAGCTAGTTAACAGATCTGAAATCTCACAGAACCATGGAAGCCTGCCGGGTCTACTAAGAGATGTCAAGGATGTTAGGACTAAAACCAAGAGGTGGCTTGAGCTTTCCAGTAGGATTCCTATAACTTTTTGAGAGACTTAAGAGACTAACTCTGTCTGAGTGCCAAGGAAAACAAACAATGATCAGGTGGGTGTAACCCCGTCGAGAATAAACACAATGCTTGTGCTTAGTGTTAGTAGGGAAAGCCTAAAACTCTTCAGCACCTTCAGATCGTAGGAAGCTGTACCTCAGGATTACTTCACAGTGTACGGCAATTTAGTTAAGTCTTTTCTAAACTGATTAACTTCATCGTGGAGGCAGTGTGCTCAGAAAGTGTGGCATTGCCCACCTGTTTCTCCAAGAACACAGCAGTGCTCGGGATATGGGAAACGTTCGATGAAAATATTAGGAACAAATGAAACATCGCTGTGACATTAATAATTAGAATTTCATATCTTGTATGACAAAAACAATACTCAGAGTATGGGCATTACTGGAAATCCGTGAAATGAACCCGCTTTTCTGGGTCAGTGTTTACTACAATCCTGATTGTTTCAGAAAGAAAACTTTATGAAAGGAAATCAAGAGCATTTCTCCAACTCCACAAGTACTGCAATAACAGGAAACGAAACTCCTATTTCTGTAGTTTGCCAGATAAGAACTGAATAGTAGATTTTTTTTGAAGCACATACTGCTAAAGACATATAAATTACTGTCTGTTTCATGGTCTTGACTGAGTGAGTACATTGTTGCCTCTATTTCTGGCAAGGGAGGCAATAATTTGTCATTATTCCAGAAAAATGGTAAAAAAATGACAAGTTAACAGAAGAGACATTATTGCTAAGAGTGTAGCCATTCAGCCTTGGTCATGTGGAGACACTTCTCTCTAAGAACATTCTAGAGAATGGATTTGAAACAAGGCAAGGGCCAGGTTACAAGCACTTGGAGGTAATTTCCAGCAGACACTGAGATACTGCAGGTCATATGCTCTCAAAGACTAGAAGATAAAAGAGCAGCCAGTAGCCTTCTATGAGATCTTTCCTTTGAACATGCAAGGAGATCCCTTTCTAAGTTTAATCCAAGGCATATTTGCTATCACATATTTTATAGTTCAATTACAAGAGCTAGCTGACCTATTTCAATATACTTCCCCAAACTTTCTCAAGTTATGTTGTAACAACAAACATAGAGAGTGCATATGTTTCATTTTAAAGTTGATCTATAGTAGCTTTGAAAGAGACAGGAGAGTGAGGTCAAAAAGCCAGTAGGTCATTTGAAACACAAAAGTCTCAAAACACATCTTTGAAGCACATATTGGTATCGAAATAAGTATCTTGAGGGATTCTTTAGGTTGTAATGTGAAGGTTCTTTTCTGGGGATGGTTTTCATCTTTTTATTCATGACAAGTGATTAGAAGTTTCCTTGTTTGCTAAGACATCACTGATGTCATCCATTGTTGACCAGGCACAGAGAAAAGAATTTTTAATATGTGGTTATGTCAACAGTTGTGAAATGTTACTGAGACTGAATACCAGAGGGTGAAATTGCTGAAAGCATTATTGTTATAAACATTAGGGAACTGCAAGGATGCAAAGTAATGCCCTCAAATCCCAAAACTCAGGTTCAGCCACTGCGAACATTTAGCTCTATTTGCATTTTACGTTTTACCTACATCAGACAACATTTATCCACAATTTTGCATCCTGCTTTTATTCCTCTTAACTTTGTCATAAGCAAGTTCCTATACTATTAAAATACTATGCAAAAATCATTTTCACAAATGGATCCATTTTATATGAATATATCATAATTGGCCCATCAAGGTTGTTTGCAGGTTTTTTTAAAATAAGTAATTCTGGGTAAAATCCCCTTGCAAATGTGTCTCTCCTTATTAGTCTTATGATATTCTCAAGATCCTTAGTAGTGAAATTACAAGGTCAAAGAAACACGTTTTTGAGAATTCTTGATACATATTGCCAAACTGTTTAATAGAAAGTTGTACCAATATATACCCCAACAGAAGTTTATGAAAGTAAATAAGGGAATGTACTTAGTTTTCTTTAATTGGAACATTGTCCTATGAAAATTTATACTATGGTAAATACTTTGGCCACTTGATGTGAAAAGCTGACTCATTTGAAAAGACCCTGCTGCTGGGAAAGATTGAGGGCAGGAGGAGAAGGGGACGACAGAGGATGAGATGGCTGGATGGCATCACTGACTCAATGGACATGAGTTTGAGTAACCTCCAGGAGTTGGTGATGGACAGGGAGGCCTGGTGTGCTGCAGTCCATGGGGTGGCAAACAGTCGGACAAGACTGAGCGACTGAACTGAGCTGAACTGAACTGAAAGAGACCATGTGTTAAAGACAAACTATTGAGATATATTTGTAAGACAAAATGGAGAATGACATCTTTACTAATAAATGCTAGGACTTTAAAAATATTCAAATTTATAGCCACAGTAACATTGCAGGCAACTTTTTAGAGTTCATTCTTTAAGAATAAAAATAATCCTTTATATTGAACATTTACATAACAGTTTGCAAATACTTTCATAAATGATATTAATCACCATGAACTTTGGAGAATTCTGCAGTATTTGAGCATACCAGAAGTATCTGAAATACAGCCACATTAAAAAAAAATCACAATTGTTTTGCATTTACAATTTTTTTCATTAGTTGTAAAACTTGTGTTTCTAAGCAAGATCTCTCCTCTAGGTAAAGAGTAAATGTGGTGGTGTGGTTTTTTCACTTTCAAACAGAAGGTAGGTTTATGAGCTGGGCTGAACAGTATCTGCCT
This sequence comes from Redunca redunca, assembly GCA_006410935.1. Taxonomy (NCBI): domain Eukaryota; kingdom Metazoa; phylum Chordata; class Mammalia; order Artiodactyla; family Bovidae; genus Redunca; species Redunca redunca. The sequence goes on from SJYQ01002666.1 coordinate 431,799, forward strand.
GACCACATGTTTTTGCATCACTTTGAAACTGAATTAGGGAGAGAAATTTGCAGCTCCTTGAATGTTCATTGGAAGGACTGATGTTGAAGCTGAAACTCCAATACTTAGGCCACCTGATGCAAAGTGCTGACTCATTTGAAAAGACCCAGATGCTGGGACAGAGTGATTGAAGGCAGGAGGAGAATGGGGCGACAGAGGATGAGATGGTTGGATGGCATTACCAGCTCCACGGAGATGAGTTTGAGTAAACTTCGGGAGTTGGTGATGGACAGAGAGGCCTGGCGTGCTGCGGTCCATGGGGTTGCAAAGAGTCGGACACGACTGACTGACTGAACTGAACACACTGTACTTGCTCCCACCTTGGAATCTTTCGACTGGTGGTTCCCTCAGCCCTGAGTTCTGCCCCTAAATGATGTCATGCTACCTCCCTCCGTCCCTGCAGTTCTTTGCACAAGTCTCACCTGGGCTTCCCTGTTACAATCCTACTTAGAATGGCAACCACCACCATCCAAAAAAATAAAAGCACTCTGTATCTTTTCCCCACTTCCTTTTTCTATGTAGCACCTATTACCATGATCTTTGTGTGTTTTTTTACTTATTGCTTGTTTGGGTCTGCTCACAGTCAAGTATGAGCTCTGTGAGCTCAGGGGTTTTGTCTTTATTCACTGCTGTGTGTGCCCACATTACCTAGAGCCCTTGGTATCCAGTAAGCACTTAATATGTAATTATTGAAGGGAAAAAGATTGGCTGAGTGAAGGTGGGGCCTGGAGTTGTCTGACAACCTTTCTGGATAAGGTCTAAAAAAATACCATGCTCTTCCAGGGGACCTTGACTTTGATGCCAGCCCTGACAAAAGCTCAAATATACCACAGCATTGGTCACAGGGCCAGCTAAAGAGACAGAGGAGCCAGGGAAGCGGCGTGTGTTAAAGTGTGATCAGACAGAATCTTCAGTGTCAAAAAGCCCCACGTTTTTCAATTTCTTGGCATATAACCCTGAGCAGGTGGTCAATATCTCTAGGTTCTAGAGAAGAATGAGATACTTCCCACCTCTAAGGGTCGCTGTGATGACATATTTCAACATAGCAGCACAGACAGCCGTGGCCAGTTAATTGTTAGCCCTTATTATCCAGGAGATACTGAGCTAAACGTTTGATGTACATTATTATGGTTCATTATCACAGCCACAGCCACATTAGGAAGGGGCATACACTCTTCTGAATACATACCCTGTGGGTCCAAATAAGTCAGGATGAAAAGTGAAAGTGTTTGTCGCTCAGTCGTGTCTGACTCTTTATGACCCCATGGACTGTAGCCTACCAGGCTCCTCTGTCTGCAGGATTCTCCAGGTAAGAATATTGGAGTGGGTTGCCATTTCCTTCTCCATGGAATCTTCCCAACCCAAGGATCAAACCCGTGTCTCCTACACTGCAGGCGGATCCTTTACCATCTAAGTCACCAGGGAAGCCCTAAGTCAGGATAATGCTGTGTTCTCCACACCTCCTCTGGAGATTCATGTTATTGTATCAACATAGCAAGAAGTTCTGCAATAAAGAAGGCTGTTCAACTTTAATTTGACCTTAATCGTGTATTTGAGTTTCATCAAGCATTACCCAAAGGATGCCTTTATCCTTTTACATTAACACACAGTGTGACTATGTGAAGATGATGATTCCTGCCAATGCTCTTTAATAGAACACATGGTTTTATCCATTGATCAGAGGAGGAAGCTGAGGCTCAGAGTTCAGTGACTTACACAAGGTCATGTAGAGAATGAATACAAGTGCAGGTATCCTAATGCTGGTCAACCCGATTCAGGAGGCTAATCATATCAACACCTCACTTCAAGTATTCCCCCATCACCTAATTTGATTATAATTATTTCATACAGAGACAAGAAGACCATAACACAGCAACACTTCCGGAACTGTTGAACACTCAAACTCAAGTGGAAAATAAATTTGAGATAAGTTTCTGTTTTGTGAAAGTAAAACAGACTGGTTACATGAACTCTGTTTAGCCATGGCTTGGTGTTACCAGTGACTTTTTCTTTCTGACATTTGTGATGTAAGCAGGCAAATGAAAGGAAGGCTATTGTTTAAAACATCCAAATGGCATGCTTAAGTTACAAAGGTTAAAAAAGAGAATCAAACTAAAATCAGTAAGTCAGAAACACATTGATACAAGCATGAGCTCTAAAACTATTCTCATTTTGTCAGAAAGAAAACCGGGAAACTTTCAGAACAGAAGATGAAAAAAGAGAAATTGAGCATCAGACAAATTATAGGTCTCCACTGTTAGTTAACCAGGCATGAGCCTTGAAGGTGGAAATCCCGGTGAGGCAGGCAACCATCCATGCTCACAAATTGATGTGCCTTGACTGTTTGGGAGATAAGCTTATTTGGTTTCTGAATTAGCCAGAGATTTCATATTATGTAATTATTTAGGCTATTTTGAAGTCTAACAACATGAGACCACGGGGCTCAGAGATGAACACCGAGTACTCAGATTTTTGCTATCCTTGAAATTTATATTTCACTGGAAGTGAAAGAAGAAAAAGTCTGCAGCAAACAGAGAAATCATGTTTCAAGCTAATGAGATCTTTATTCTCAATCCCCAAAAAAGATTTCCAAAAAGGAATGGGCAAAAGTGATGGAAAAACCCAGAGGAGATGCCTGAGAAGCATCACAATAGTAAAATTGCATTTGGTGTCAAGACAAATTATCCCAACTGAGATAAGTTGTAACCAGTCTCTCTGCTTTTCATCCGGCATAGTATGTGAGATAAACAGGAGTGGCAGGGGCGACTGACAGACTGAACTGTGAGTCCATCCAGCTCAGTTTGCTTTGCATAACTGTGCCGCTTTAATGCCCCACTGTGTCTTTCTATAGCTGAACCAAAAGAGGAATTGGTAGAAATATTCAAATTGGTATTTTCTTGTGTCCAAACCAGGATAAATGTTCCCAGACACTGTCCCATCCCCAGACTGACTTATATGGCTTCTCTTCAGACATTCTGTGTTTACTTTAAAATCTGTTTCTGGGTGTTAAGACATAAAGCCTTGTCAGTGCTATGCAGGGCTCCTCGGGCACATTTTCATACAGTGATAGAGGGGCAAAATAATCCCAGGTTATTATCAGCGGCAACGCTGATCACAAGAAAGAGCATGAAATTTTCCTCCTTCAGCACATGAGTGCAGTGTGTATATGTGTTGGACAAGTCCTGTAAGCAACAGAGGGAGTGAGACCCAGTTGCCTGAAGGGCGGTTCATTGCTGTGTATGGTTCAGAGTTCTTATACACCTCCTCCAATTCAAACTAGCAGTCCTAGCATACTGTCAGGAGAAAGGTCTTTATATTCTTAGGGTATATTTTAGACAGAATGTGTATTACTGACATGTCACTCTTTCAAAAATAATTAAGATGTGGTTTTGCCAAAAGTGCATTTGAAGCAGGCCTTGCAGTGTCAACCTTGGAGGCTTGCAGGATGCCAAAAAATCTATGTTGAGTGCAGTGTGTATACATTTTGGACAAGGCAGCAGTATTTATTTTGAAATAAAATGTCTCTAAGCAACCGGGCATTACTAAACATTTTAGAAAAGTCTTTTGGCAGTGGCTAAGGAGAATTTTCCATATATGTGAATAAACATGTGGAGCGAATGAGCATAAAACCCATTTCCAACTTTTGACACTTCATGTGCCTGATCTTACCTTAGAAAGAAGTACCCATGATTGGGCTGCCTGCAGTAATTTGTTCTATGCAACATTTTCAGGGAGCAAGCTTTTTTATTTTTAACATGAATTACACATGATGTAAAGTGCAAGAGCAATGCTAAAGTTTACCTCTAGGTCATTACCTTCTGGGGACGTGCCCTTTAGGCTAAACATTTTCTGTTCTTTCTCTATGTTATTTGGCAAGATGAATATACCTATTGAGACCATCTATCAGATCTCATGGGGCTTCCCAGGTGACTCAGTGGTAAAGAACCCACCTGGCAATGCAGGAGACATGGGAGACTCAATTTCCATTACTGGGTCAGGAAGATCCCCCAGAGAAGCAAGTGGCAACCCAACCCAGGATCCTTGCTTGGAAGATCCCATGGACAGAGGAGTCTGGCGGGCTGCAGTCCATGGAGTCGCAAGAGTTGGAGACAACTGAGTGACTGAGCAGGCATGTACCCATCAAATCCCATAATGGTGGGGGTATGTGGGGGGAAAGGCCATAGAACATGAAAAACATGATTTTTATTTATTATTATATTTATTTGCACTGGCATGTGGCATTTCTAGGACTTGGTCTCTCCGGTCAACAGGGGAATGGAGATCTGATGATATTGTCTCTCCTTTATGCAGTCAGGAGGCTAAAAGTAGGGAATTACACTCGATGCTCTGCTCTTGTGAGGGCAGCGCTCAGTCAACTGGCTTGACCTACCTTTCGGGGTTAACTTCTGATTTGTCAGAGCCTCACAGATTTGATATATATGTATATTTTTTCCTGTCTAACTGTGGACAATTTGAAAACCTTTTTATTTGCATGGCAATTATCTTTTAGTTGAAATTGAGTCTTGACAACATTCTATGTGCTGTAACCAGAAAGAAATTGCCGAATTAAATATAATTCAAGTTTTATGCCTCACAAAACTAGGGAGTCTTCTCAATAAGTGTATCATTAAATACTGAAGTCCTCACTAAGCTCAGATGCTCCCCCAACACTTTATTGAGAGCTTGATATATTTTAACCCACAGTTCTTTGAGCTCCTCATGTTCTGAGTCCAAGAGAATTCTGATTGTGATTTGTCTCCTCATGTAGGTCTGACTTCAGGGAATAATTTCACTAAAGATGCCAGCATGAGTATTTCAGGTCTACGACAGATTATTTCTCACTGCAAATTAACACACTGAAAACATATGGATGATATTCTGCCTTGGTTCGTCCACATCTGCCTGCTGTCACTGCATTAACAAAACCTGAAGTCAGAGTGCTCATGGCTGAAAGTCAGGCTGGCCATCCCTGGTAGGTGATTTCTCTGGGGCACTCCTGGCCAGTCATTGGGCTGGTCTGCTCCCTTAGAGGCAATTTTAAGATATCACCATGTGGGAACTGTTATAAATTCCTACCATCCTCTTTGCATTTTCATTCTAGGGAAGCTAAGAAACTGTGTGAGTTCAAAGTATTTGAAATTGAAGGTGGATATTGGGGAAATTGAGATGATCATTTTGCAGAGGGGAGACTGTTTTGGAGGGTTGAGAGCATCGAGTCAGGTGAAGATAGATTCTATATCCGTCTCTTAAAAACTCCCATCATACTATTATTTTATTTATCATTCTTTTTAAAATGTTTAATTAAATTTTTATTTCATATTGGAGTATAGTGGGTTTACAACATTGCACTATCTGTGTGCTAAGTCGCTTCAGTCATGTTCGACTCTTTGTGACCCCATGGACTCTGTCCGTGGGATGCTCCAGGCATGAAAACTGAAGTGGGTTGCCATGCCCTCCTCCAGAGGATCTTCCCGACCCAGGGATCAAACCTGCATCTCTTACGTCTCCTGTGCAGCCAGGCTCTTTACCACTACTGCCACCTGGGAAGCCCATGAAGCTGCATTAATTTCAGGCATACAGTGAAGTGATCCTGTTGTACAAATACATATATCCATTCTCTTTCAGACTCTTTTCCCAAATAAGTTATTACAGAATATTGAGTACAGTTCCCTCTGCTCTACATTAGGTCCTTGTTGGTTATTTTATATACTGCGGTGTGCCTGTTAATCCCCAGCTCCTGATTCATCCTTCCATAGAGTGTCCACCACAATGCTGGCATGCCAGCGCGAGGGAAAAAGAAAGGCTTCCACGGAGGAATGTTTATCCAATGATAGCCAAATTTCGGAGGATGAGGAAAATAACAGTTCCCTATCTATATTAACTTGGATTTGTCTCTACTCTTTATCATTAATCATTGCTCCAAACAAAGTTAATGGGAATGTTATGGCTTGATTTCTGTGAACTGGGGAAGCTTATCAATGGGACTGCCACTTCCTAGCTGCTTGTGGAATGTATAATATCTGTGTGAGCTGAGTTCACTCGGGGATGTCATGAATGTTATAAGCTTTGCCCGCCAGGATGATGGACTATTAAAGCATATTCACACATACTTAGGAGGAAAAAAAAAAAAGAAAGCTCCTAAAATCTAACTTCTTCCCTGTATTCTGCCATGAACTTCTTACTCAGGAGGCCTCAGTGGACATTTATAGTTACACACAGTAATGAACATCCATGGAGCTTTATTATATTTTTAAACCCAAACTGTTTACAGTAGAGTTTTTTTTTTAAATTCATTTGTTTTTATTTTTTAAGTTTTTGACTGTGGTAGAGTAGTTTTACAATACTGTGTTAGTTTCTGCTGTACAACAAAGTGAATCAGCAGAATATGATTCTGCTACATGTGTACATAAACCCCCTCTTTCTTGTACCCCCCTCCCACCCACCCAGCCCACCTCACCCCTCTAGGTCCCCACGGAACTGAGCCCCCTGCGCTAAATAGCAGCTTCCCAGTAGCTATCTATTTTACACATGGTAGTATGTATATAAAGAGCCTCTTGATGAAAGTGAAAGAGGAGAGTGAAAAAGTTGGCTTAAAGCTCAACATTCAGAAAACCAAGATCATGGCATCTGGGCCCATCATTTCATGGCAAATAGATGGGGAAACAGTGAAAACAGTGGCTGACTTTATTTTGGGGGGCTCCAAAATCACTGCAGATGGTGACTGCAGCCATGAAACTAAAAGACTCATACTCCTTGGAAGGAAAGTTATGACCAACCTAGACAGCATATTAAAAAACAGACATTATTTTGCCAACAAAGGTCTGTCTAGGCTATGGTTTTTCCAGTAGTCATGGATGGATGTGAGAGTTGGACTATAAAGAAAGTCTGCTGCTGCTGCTAAGTCGCTTCAGTCATGTCCAACTCTGTGCGACCCCAGAGACGGCAGCCCACCAGGCTCCCCCATCCCTGGGATTCTCTAGACAAGAATACTGGAGTGGGTTGCCATTTCCTTCTCCAATGCATGAAAGTGAAAAGTCAAAGTGAAGTCGCTCAGTTGTGTCTGACTCTTCGTGACCCCATGGACTGCAGCCTACCAGGCTCCTCCATCCTTGGGATTTTCCAGGCAAGAGTACTAGAGTGGGGTGCCAAAGAATTGATGCTTTTGAACTCTGGTGTGGGAGAAGACTCTTAAGAGTCCCTTGGACTGCAATGAGGTCCAACCAGTCCATCCTAAAGGAGATCGGTTCTGAGTGTTCATTGGAAGGACTTATGTTGAAGCTGAAATTCCAATACTTTGGCCACTGGATGCAAAGAGCTGACTCATTGGAAAAGACCCTGATGCTGGGAAAGATTGAAGGCAGGAAGAGAAGGGGATGACAGAGGATGAGATGGCTGGATGGCATCACTGACTCGATAGACATGAGTTTGAGTAAACTCTGGGAGTTGGTGATGGACAAGGAGGCCTGGCATGCTGTGGTCCTTGGGGTTGCAAAGAGTTGGACATGACTGAGCGACTGGACTGAACTGAGCTGTGTGTGTGTCTATCTCAGTCTCCCAGTTCATCCAAGTCCCCCCTCCCCCACCTCAAGTGTGTCCACACATCTCTTCTCTACGTCTGTGTCTCTATTCCTATCCTGCAGATAGTTTCATCTGTACTATTACTCTAGATTCGACCTATATGTGTTTTTGAAATACAGATGGTGACTATTCAAGGATTCAAGGACACATCCTTTTAAGAAAGAATATTATTCGGGGTCATAAGTGATAAATTGGAAACACAGTGTAAAGTTGCTTTTCTTGGAGTAAATCTAGTTATATAGCTTACAGTCTACAAGAGACATTCATGTTTCATCATAAAGATGTCACAAAGTTGCCTTTCTATGTCCTTCAAATAGTGAGTCATTGTTCCTTAAGAACCCTTGATTCCTACAGCAATGCAATAAGGCCCTATCAAGAACTTTTGAGTTACAAAAGACTGTAAAATTCTTGCCCAGTGGGATGCAGGAAGCTAGTTATAGGACCACAATTCTTCCAGTTAAAGATGCATTCACTAAGTTCACTCATTGACTCTGTATTTCAATTAAATTGTGCCTTTGAGCAAAAAGAATGAAAAGCAAATGGTTTAGCAACAGTAGCAGCATTACTAAAAAACTACTCAAAAACCCTGCTATTTGTCTTTGCTAAGCTCAGTGCTATTTATCTGAAGATTTATGGTATTTAGAGCACAGATAGTATTTAGTCATTTCACATGTTACCACAGGGGCAGGATGAAAAGATTAGGGAGAAGGGAAGGACACCTCAGTAAAGAATGTCACACACCCAGTCGTCCCTAAACCCGTGTGGAGGAATTCTACACTCTAATTTTAAAAGCAACTATGTGACTTCCAGACTGAGTCTCTTAAGTGTACTAAGATAGAGCTTTATGGAGGGATTGTATAATACGAAGCAATTAAATTAATTGAAGTACCTAGATACACATTTTTTTAGGGCTACAAAATACTGGCTTCATCAACATTTCAAGGCAGATAACTGTCTTCCTTTCCCTCCCCTCAAGACTTTATTTCCACATTATTTACAAAAAGTACATGTTTTTATGTGAAATGGAATTAACTTGACTAGATTAGAATTTACTTTGAGAAATGCTCTCCTGATAACTAAGATGCTAAAATATCTTTGATATAAACTTTATTCCTAATAATTTTCTAGGATGCTAAGAAAAGGATGACTTTAGTCTCTCAAGTGATGTAAGCCTAGGGCTGGCCTCTCCTCATAGCTATGTAATCTTGGGGATGGTATTTCAATTCTCTAACCTTAGGTTCTTCAAAAATACAAATGAGGCTAGTGGTTCCAACCATCCAAGGCAGCCATGAGGGCTAAATTGAATAAATTATATAAATTTGTGGTGCCTAGATTAGAGCAGATGCTCAATATTAGTTCCCCCAAGCCCATTCAACCCCAACTAGATTTTAAGCTTCTTTGTTACCTTGGTAACCAATTTTACCTATTAGTGGATTTCATCATCAAGGGATGATTAAAGTTACTCATGAAAAATATAAACATATTAATTATAACCATCATCAAAGGCATTAGATTATATATGCTTTAATAGTATTATTTTCTCAATCATATAATACTTAACACTTCATTAGATTCTAGTGCGTATCGATTTCATTGGTAAGAAGATTTTATAAAAAGATATGCATACAGAGAAAAGGAAGATATGGTAAGGCTTCTCAACTCAAAATCTACATAATGACTTTATTCTTCAGTCTTTGCATAATTCATAGGCCCTTTTCCCCAACCAGTTCATGAGAGAATATTTAGGAGTGACTTCCTTAGGAAATATAACTTCACTTTATCATTATTGGGGCTTCCCTAATAGCTCAGTTGGTAAAGAATCTGCCTGCAACGCAGCAAACACCAGTTTGGTTCCTGGGTCAGGAAGATCTGCTGGAGTAAGGGATAGGCAGCCCACTCCAGTATTCTTGGGCTTCCCTTGTGGCTCAGCTGATAAAGAATCCACCTGCAATGCAGGAGACCTGGGTTTGATCCCTGGGTCGGAAGAGCCCCTGGAGAAGGGAAAGGCTACTCACTCCAGTATTCTGGCCAGGAGAATTCCATGGACTGTATAAAGAGATCATAAAGAGTTGGACATGACTGAGCGACTTTCACTTTCTTATCATTATCAATATACATTAGGCATGAAACTTATACATATATTACATCAATATTGGTAAATACAGCCAACTCCAGTATTCAATGGTCAACTCCTTCTTATCATCAACTGTCCTGCTTATAGCTCCTCATTTCAGGATTTGGGGATAAAAGAGACTTTGAACAGCACCCACATAATTCTCATAAGATCTCATTTTTTGTGCTCTCATTTGGTTAACTGCTCAGGGTACTGACAGCTCATTAACATGAAATTCAAACAAATTGGAAATTATAATTTCTCATTAACTTGATCAGAAACTAGAAATATGTAGGAAAGACTGATAAAGACAAGCACAAAAATTTAGAAGATTGAAACATCACGAATGGAAAGAAATCAGAAGGGTATATGACATCATATTACCCTTAATAACATTCAGATTATAAATGCAGAGACAGTCAAAGAAAGATAAACTATGCTCAAACATAAAATATAAAGATTGTTATCATTTTGGAGATCAAAAGTATTTGATGCAATAAGATGAAAAAATAACTTACTCCATAAATGGTGTGAGATCAATGAAGTACTGTGATTTCCTTAAAATTAATAGATCGCCCTTAAAGCAAATGAACACTCACAGAGAGAATCAAATGTGTCTTCTTCCCACCATCATCAAGGGAAGCTGAACTAACACTGAAAAATCCTGTGTAGTAATTCTCTAATTGAGTAAATGGGAAATAATGAAAGTACTTCTGCAGACAGCTTAGAAGATTGTGTGGTGTGGGGACACAGTTGTTGAGTGTCTTGCATTTTCTGACAGTGAAAAGAATCCCCTGACAACAAATGATAAACCACATTCAAAATTTCCCACAACTGTTTCACACAGGCTTCTTAGTGTGGCCACTAATCATATTTGTGAGGTTTAGCTGCTCCTCCCTTCCTCGCTTTACAGTAAATTCCAAGGCAAGGGTCCTTGCTGGAACCATGGCAGCAAGTATGGATAGGTGGTGATGGTTGTTTTGGCCTTCTTCTCTGAACTCAAAGCATAAAAGAATGGATGGGTGGATAGATAGCATTTTCCAACACATCTTGTTAAGTGAAAAATCTGTTTTCAGGATAACACATAAAGTATAAACCTCATTAAGAAAAAAGAGAGAGAAAATAAAGAGATAGAGAAAATAGAAAGAGGAAGAGAGGAAGGAAAAATAAAGAGGGAAGAAAGAAGGGAATAAAATGCCTTGTGTTTGTGTTAAAATGCAGAGAAATTAAAGTGAAAGACTGCAGAGGTTCAGAATAAACCGTTAATAGTATTCCCCTGGGGAGGGACCTAGGATGGGGAATGTGTGAGGTCATCAGGTGGCACAGAGGGAGGTTCAAGAAAGCTGGAATCAAACTTGACCCCAAGTCCACCTGGATATAATCATCACCAAGTCCTTTCAATAGTGTTGTTGGTCTTCAGTCGCTAAGTCACGTCTGACTCTCTGCGACCCCATGGACTGCAGCATGCCAGGCTCTTCTGTCCTCGGATGTCGCCTGGCGTTTGCTCAGATTCACGTCCATAGAGTCTGTGATGCTATCTAACCAGCTCGTCCTCAGCCGCCTATGCCTTTCAATATTGCCTTCCTCCTGACTTCAGAATTTGTCTGTTTTGAGAAATGACCTTCCCTAGCCAACCTCCCCAGCCTAGGGGGAAGCTCTCTCTCAATTCAGCTTTGAGCTACTCTTCTAAATGGTCTCCTTGCTTCTGGTTTTGCTTACCCATATCACCCCACTGCAGCCCCCAATCCAAAATGTCTTGACCATGATTCTTCATTAAAATTGTTTAGTTTTACAATTAGGTATTATATATTGGGTTGGCCAAAAGGTTCATTTGAGTTTTTTTTTAAGATGTTATGGAAAAACTCAAACAAAACTTTCGGCCAACCCAATGTTACGTATAAATATATAAATTTATATTTTAATGTAGAAAATTTAGGTATCAAAGTATCCAAACATCTCCTTCCTGCCCTCCTTCCAATATCACTTCCCTACATGTTTTCTAGACTAAATCTCTAATTTCCTTCTAGTCTCCTAACGCACACAGACACACACACCTTCTTACATCTCTTCCTTTGTTATTGTTCGCAAAAACATGATTATACCACGTGTATTATCCTGAAGCTTTGTTTTCCCCCTAAAAATTTGTTCTGGAGAATTTTCCATTTAGGTATATAAAGTCTACCTTATCTTGTTTAACTATTGTGAAATATTTCTTAGAAGGAATATACTGTGATTCACTTACCAATAGACATTAAAGCTGTCTATAGTTCTTTGCTGTTTTAAAAAAATGCTGCAGTGGGAATTCCTTGGTAGTCCAGTGTTTAGGACTCCACGCTTTCACTGCATAGGCCCAGGTTTAATCTCTTGTTGGGGAACTAAGATCTCACAAGTGTGTGGCATAGCCAAAAAAATAAATAGATAAAATTTTAAATTAAAACTTAAAAATGCTTCATTTGTGTACCTATTTCTATAAAGTAGACTGCCTAAAAGTAGAATGCCGAGAAAAGCGTATGAATCCTCTCATTTTTGATAGGAGATTCTTGAGAGTCCCTTGGACCGCAAGGAGAGCAAACCAGTCAATCCTAAAGGAAATCAGTCCTGAATATTCACTGGAAGGACTGATGCTGAAGCTGAAGCTCCAATACTTTGGTCACCTGATGCAATGACCTAACTCACTGGAATGGACCCTAATGCTGGGAAAGATTAAGGGCAGAAGGAGAAGGGGGCAACAGAGGATGAGATGGTTAGATGACATCATGGATTCAACAGACATGAGTTTGAGCAAACTCCTGGAGATAGTGAAAGACATGGAAGCCCGGTGTGCTGCAGTCCATGGGGTTGTATAGCGTTGGACATGACTGAGCGACTGAACAACATTATTATAAAAATTCTTTACCTGTTAGAAATTTCACCAAAACTGCCTGTTTCTGCAACCAATTTTGTTTATATTTTGCATGTGTGCATGCTAAGTTGCTTCAGTCATGTGAGACTTTTTGCAACCCTAAGGGCTGTAGCCCACTAGGCTCCTTTGCCCATGGGATTCTCCAGACAAGAATACTGGAATGGGTTGCTATGTCCTCTCTAGGGGATCTTCCTGACCCAGGGATGGAACCCACATCTCAAGTCTCCTGCATTGGCAGGCATATTCTTTACCACTAGCACCACCTGAGAAGCCCATTTGTCTTTTAAATGCTTTTAATCATGATGGTAAAATATGACATTATTGTTTAAACTAGTAATTTCAGAGATATTAAAATGCTCTCTTATTGACAGCACCTCTATTTCTGTATTTGGGCAATATGCACCTTTTTGTCCATTTTAAGACTCTTCAGGGCTTCCCAGGTGGGTCAGTGGTACAGAGTCTGCCTGCAAACGCAGAAGAGGTAGGTTCGAGCCTTGGTTTGGAAAGGTCCCCTGGAGAAGGAAATGGCAACCCACTCCAGTATTCTTGCCTGGAAAATCCCTTGGGCAGAGGAGCCTTGTGGGCACAGTTCATGCGGTGGCAAAGAGTCAGACTTAGTAACTAAACAAGACCATGCTAAAAATATTTGCAAGAGTAAAGGGTATTTTCTTATCTCTGTTGTTGCTTTAAAAATAGCATTAAAAAAAAGATAAAATGAAAGGGCCCGAACATTGCTAATAAAAGACAAAGTAACTAAAAGTTATATTCAGGGCTTCTCTGGGAGACAAACATTATGTATTGGCTTCTAATTTAAAATCGTTCACTTTTTCAAACATGATTTAACTTTATTTAGGTCTTTTTAAATACTCCTTCCTACATTTTTGTGTTTTTGTTTTATATGGTTTGTTGGACATTTCTTGGATATATTACTCAGTCTTCTGGTTTTGTTTTTGCTTTTACAAATGGAATTTTTTTCTTCCAAAACATTTTCTAATTAGTCATTTTTGCTGTTTGGGAAAGTTTTTAAGTTTATGTTTTAATATTTAGTCTATTTTTTAATCTTAGATCTTTATTGTTTCTTTCCAAATAGCTTAATGTTTTATGCTTTGTGTTTAAGAGTCCCTGCTTGGCTCCTTTTGAGCTATCAGCAGCCGATTTTGGTGAGGACAGGACGGTTGCAAAAAATGCATTACGGTTAAAGTTGTGCTGAAAAAAAAAAAAGGAAAAATAAATTAAGAAAGGGGAAAATAATGTTAACTACAAAAAAACTTGTTAAAGAACCCTATCTTTTCTTGAGGAATAATTCACAAATAAAATTGTATATATTTAAAATGTATCGTAAGAAAGGCAGTGCCAAATAATGCTCAAACTACCGCACAATTGCATTCATCTCACACGCTAGTAAAGTAATGCTCAAAATTCTCCAAGCCAGGCTTCAGCAATGCATGAACTGTGAACTCCCAGATGTTCAAGCTGTTTTTAGAAAAGGCAGAGGAACCAGAGATCGAATTGCCAACATCCGCTGGATCATTGAAAAAGCTAGAGAGTTCCAGAAAAACATCTATTTCTGCTTTATTGACTATGCCAAAGCCTTTGGCTGTGTGGATCACAATAAACTGTGGAAAATTCTGAAAGAGATGGGCATACCAGGCCACCTGACCTGCCTCTTGGGAAACATATATGCAGGTCAGGAAGCAACAGTTAGAACTGGACATGGAACAACAGACTGGTTCCAAATAGGAAAAGGAGTACATCAAGGCTGTATATCGTCACCCTGCTTATTTAACTTATCATGAGAAACACTGGACTGGAAGAAGCACAAGCTGGAATCAAGATTGCTGGGAGGAATATCAATAACCTCAGATATGCAGATGACACCACCCTTATGGCAGAAAGTAAAGAGGAACTAAAAAGCCTTTTGATAAAAGTGAAAGAGGAGAGTGAAAAAGTTGGCTTAAAGCTCAACATTCAGAAAACTAAGATCATGGCATCTGGTCCCATCACTTCATGGCAAATAGATGGGGAAACATTGGAAACAAGTGTCAGACTTTATTTTGGGGTGCTCCAAAATCACTGCAGGTGGTGATTGCAGCCATGAAATTAAAAAACACTTACTCCTTGGAAGGAAAGTTATGACCAACCTAGATAGCATATTCAAAAACAGAGACATTACTTTGCCAACAAAGGTCCATCTAGTCAAGGCTATGGTTTTTCCAGTGGTCATATATGGATGTGAGAGTTGCACTGTGAAGAAAGCTGAGCCCAGAAGAATTGATGCTTTTGAACTGTGGTGTTGGAGAAGACTCTTGAGAGTCCCTTGGACTGCAAGGAGATCCAACCAGTCCATTCTAAAGGAGATCAGTCCTGTCATTGGAAGGACTGATGCTGAAGCTGAAACTCCAATACTTTGGCCACCTCATGTGAAGAGCTGACTCATTGGAAAAGACCCTGATGCTGGGAGGGATTGGGGGCAGGAGGAGAAGGGGACAAGAGAGGATGAGAGGGCTGGATGGCATCACTGACTCAATGGACATGAGTTTGGGTAAACTCCAGGAGTTGGTAATGGACAGGGAGGCCAGGTGTACTACAATTCATGGGGTCGCGAAGAGTCAGACACGACTGAGCAACTGAACTGAACTGAAAATGTATGGTGTGATGATTTGACACATGTAATTGTAAAATGATTACCAAGATCAAAATAATTAACATAGCCATCACCTCAATAGTTAACATCATAATTTTTAAAAATTTATTTACTTTATTACTTTTTTGTAACACTTTTTTTTGTGTGTGATGAGAATGCTTAAGATGTAATCTTAACAACTTTTAAGTACTCTACATCATATAATTAACTACAGTCATTATGAAAAGCAGTATGGTGGTTCCTCAAAAAAAAATTAAAAATGGAAGTACCATAAGATCTAACAATCCCCCTGTTGAATATATATCTGAAAGAATTGAAGTCAGAATTTTGACAAAGTGTCTGCACCCCTATGTTCATTGTGGGATTTTTCATAAAACCTAGATATGGAAATAATCTGTCTTTAATGCATGAGCAGATAAAGAAAATGTAGTATGTATCTATGTATACATGTGTGTGTGTGCATACAGTGAAATATTGTTCAGCCACACACACACACACACACACACAGAGGAACATTATGCAGCCATAAAAAAGAAAGAAATCCTGCCATTTGTGACAGTATGGATGAATCTGGAGGCGTTTCGCTAAGTGAAGTAAGCCAGGAAGAGAAACAGTCCTGCCCCTTTGAGAGGTCAAGGTCTCCATCTTCCTGGCTGCAGGGACCACCTCCACTGGTTCCGCATGGCCAGCACGCCGTGACTGCTCACCAGCTGCCCACATGAGGAAGGACCAGGTCGGGGACCGAGTCTCAGAGGCCTTGATCACAGCTCTTAGGTGAGCTCTGTGAGGCTGTCTCCCCGAGTCCTTTGACTCAGGAGTTCCCCAAAGCTGCTCCAGCTTCTCTAGGAAAGTACGTTTTCTTGACACTTTCTACGAATTCCTAAAACTCTCAGATCTACCAGTGATACTGTTCTTTGTTTCCTCATGTTATTATTGATCTATTCTCCTTCTATCGTCTTTCTGGCTGGTTCGTGGGTTTGGAGACTGGCAGATAAATAGAAGCTGAATTCAGTTTGCTTTCCTGATCATCAGAATGAGTTCCTCCAGGTGTAAATCTTATTGTATCATTTTCCTCCTTAAAATGTCTCAGTGATTCTCCTTCCTCTGTTTCAAACAGTGACTGCCACTTGTCCAGCTGTTCTTTTGTTTCCAAACATTAAACCTTCTATTTTCATTGAGCTATCGCCGATTAACAATGTAGTAGTTTCAAGTGAACATGATGGGACTCAGCCATACATATGCATGAACCCATTCTCCCCCCAACTCCCCTCTTATCCAGGCTGCCACAACACTGAGCAGAGTCCCATGTGCTGTACAATAAGTCCTTTTTGGTTATCCATTTTAAATATGGCATTGTGTCCAAGTCCATCCCCAACTCCCTAACTATCCCTTCCTGCCCCCCACTCTGGTAACCATAAATTCATTTTCTAGGTCTGTGAGTCTCTTTCTGCTTTGTAAGTGTACCTGTGTCATTTCTTTTTAGATTACACGTGTAAGGGATGTCATACAACACTTCTCCTTCTCTGTGCGACTCACTTCATGCAGTATGACACTCTCTAGGGCCATTCATGTTGCGTCCAGCTTTTTTTTTTACCATCCTTTCCTCAAAACCCAGATCTCATTTCCAAGCTGGAGACATGCTGAACTGCTTGTGTTCCCCAAACACACTCTATGTCACCAGTCCTTGTTTCTGTTGCCCCTTATAGTTTTATCCATTTTATCAGCTAGATTAGAGCTACCAAGTCAACTCTTCCAAGAAGCCTTCCCTGACTTCCAAAAGTTCAGATGCCCCCACGTCTATTCTTCCATAGTACCTATGCTTATGTCTATCTGGGCTTTTGTCACACAGCATGGAAATTTACTTGTCCACACTGTATTGCTTTTTACTTACTTTTACCTCTTCCACCTATATTTTATGTGATGGGCAGAGGTTGTAATTTGTTCATCATTCTAAGCTCTCTAATGTAAGGAACTGCAATTTGTTCTTACCTCTGTACTTTCTAGAATCCAATACAATGCCTTAAATATAACTGTTAAAAGCAGGAGTTTTGGAGAAAGGTAGGGCTTTCCTGGTGGCTCAGATGGTAAAAAGTCTGCCTGCAATGCAGGAGATCAGGATTCATTCCCTGGGTTGGGAAGATCCCCTGGAGAAGGAAATGCCTACCCACTCCAGTATTCTTGCCTGGGAAATTCCACAGACAGAGGAGTCTGGTGGGCCAGAGTCCATGGGATCACAAAGAGTCAGACACGACTGAGTGACTAATACTTGGAGTAAGACAGGCTTGGATTCAGAGTCTAATCTGTCACTTACTAGTCCTGTACATGTGGGTTGCATAATTTTGGAAACCAGGACAAAGTGAAAATGTGAGCCTGGACTAGGGAGGGGAAATCAATCTCTCCTTCCCACTTCTCCAACCCACAGCTGATGGACAGTCTCCAAGGAGTTACAACCTCCATGTTGGTGTAGTATGGGCCCCTGGCTCTTGCCATCTCCTAACAACGTGACATGTCACTGTCAGCCCTGGGCAGTAAACTCTGTTGTCTTGTCCCTCCCCAAAGACCCCAACCTTCCATGCGTGTGTGCTGAGGTCCCCCAGGGCGTTGACTGCCATGGTGGAACACGGTCTACTCCTGCAGACAGTCACCACCCTGGATACGCGGGTGAAGACAATGGTCTCCCACCTTTCCATTCCTCCTCACTCAGAGATGTCACTCCAAGCTCTGCTCCAGTGACCTCGAATGATAACTTCCAAGGAGCTGAGCTCAGTGGGTGTTTTTTCAAAAGTCCCCATGTGAGATACCGACCTGTGCTCAGTGTTATTATTTCAAGAAAAGGACAGCTGTCTTTGTTTCCTGTTGTTCATACTTTTCAGAGACACAAACTCTCTTACGTGATGAAAAATATTCCTGACCTCACCAAGTTCAGAGACAGGATTTAAAATCCTCAGAATTTTGAGCTCATCATGATGGGAGAAGGAGAAGATTGGGAGGACTGTCGTGACCTCATCAGGCTGAATTTTTTTTCTGATGCTCTGTGTTTAGAAACAATCAACTTAAGATCTTACAACAGATCTTAAGAGAGAGATCTCTTACCGAGTCTTACAGATCTCTTACTGAAGATCTTGAGAGAGAGTTGGGTGCTAAAGTAACCATCTCTAATGGGAAAAAGCAGACCTGGGGGGCAAGGCACCTCTCTTAAGGCCACGGTGTGGAGCTTGAACAGTAGCCAGTCCCCTATCAGGAGATTCCAGTTGCCTCTGAAATTCCACGAGTAGAACAGGCAGAACACAAAAGAGAAACCCACTGAGGAGAGGAAATGTTTTCCCACAAAAGCAATTTCCTCCAATTTGTATTTCAGCAACAAATTTGTTTCCAGTTTCAGATGCCACTATTCAAAAGTGACCTGTCGCCTTTCGACTATAATAGACCCCCTCTCATTCTTCAGTGATTTGCTTGTAAATATTTATCAATACGGCCTGGCCCTGAGCCTCCCCTCCACCCCNTCTTCTTTATGTCTAGCAGCAGCAGCAGCATCCTAAGCTCCATTCAACTGACTAAGGAAGAAGGCAAGATGGAAGAAATGGAGAAAGAAAGGAAGTTCTGCTCCCAAGAAGTATGGAAGGGATGGGGGTTATAGAGGGGATAGTATAGTAGCTGAGTTTGGAAAGCAGCGGAGGCTGCTACCTACTGTGACAAATCAAAAGACTGATCCCTACAACAAAGGAATCAGTCACGTGAGTGATTTTACCTTAGGTCAAGCACCTGGATCCAGCCAAACCACGGATGAACAGCACAGCGTGCGTCACCTGCACACGGAGCCTTCTCCTGGCTTTTTGGCAGGGATAGCGCTGATATCATGACAACGGAAAGGGGCTCTTTGGGAGGCTTTCATGTGAAGCTAAAGGACTTTGAGATTCGGGAAGGACATAGGGTAATATATTTATATACATATATATTAATAATGTATATGTATTGCAAATAGAGTCACTTATCCTTTGCTAGCTTTGTGTCAGGCACGATTCTAGGACTAGAAATGCAATGGAAACTATTGGTTAAATTGAAGATTATGTGACAAATTAAGATAATATATATTTGTCTCTTTTTCATATGTGACTAGTACTAGGCTTTCCTTTAATATAAGGAAAAAAATCAGGCTCTTGTCTATTATATAATTTATTTCTCCTATTGCATAATATATTAATGATGAATAAATTCTTATCATGTGATGTACATTATTTTGCTGCTTCCAAAAATCATTTAAGAATATTTCTGCCATACAGCCACTTTAGAAGACAGACAGTATCTCACAAATGTAAACATAGTCTTACCATATGATTCAACAATCTTACTCTTAAGTGTTTACTCCAATGAACTGAAAACTTAAGTCCACATATAAACCTGTACACAAATGTCTATAGTAACTTTATTCATAATTGCTAAAAATTGGAAATAGCCAAGATGTCATTCGGTAGGCAAATGGAAAAATAAACCACATTATATCCATATAATGGAATATTATTCAGTGATGAAAATTAATGTTATCAAACCCTGGATAGACACTGTGGAAATTTAAATGCGTATTGCTAAGTGAAAAAGTCAGTCTAAAAAGGCTACATACTACACAATCCAACTCTGTGACATTATGGAAAATAAAAACTATGGCGATGATATAAAGATGCATGGTTGCCTGGGTTGGTGGGGAAAGAAGGATGAAAAGTTGGAACATGGAGAAAATTTGGGGGTCAATGAATCTAGTCTGTGTCATATTGTAATAGTGGATATATGTCATTGCACATTTGTCAACAATAAACACAAAGAGTGACCCTAATGTAAACAGTAGACTTAGTAAGAATATGTCAATACTGTTCATCAGTTATACCAAATGTACCACAATAATGAAAAATGTGAATAATAGGGGGAAATGAGTACAAGTGAGAGGGAGGTTACTGAAATTCTCTGTTCTTTAAGATCAATTTTTTTAAAAAATAGCTTTAAAAAGTAAAAAATGACACAGGAAAAAGATATTTCCTTCATTGTATCCCCTTACATTCTTAAAACATCTAGAGATCCATTTCCCCCGCCGTTACCAATGCCTTGTTGATTTTTTTAAAAGTTGAATTTTTATTGTATAACTATCTGTTGGCAGAGGACACCGTATTTCCTCTTTCCTAAGTGAAAGGAGATAATATTTAATGTTGATTTCTTGAGGACTTACAAGGAAGTCAATTCTATGAAATAAAAATTTTTCTGAATTAATGAATGACAAATGGAGAGGGGCATAGGTTGGAAATCCACACTAATACTATCACTCTAAGAAAGTTTGATCTTTATAAATTCAATTTTAGCAGCTAGCCATTAGTGACTTTTGTGCTGGTAAACCTTCAGAGATATTCTAACTTTGCTCATGAAATAAAGATGGGAAGGAAGAACATAATAGAACATGTATTTTTATCTTATAATAAAAAATGTATTCTTTCTTTAATACATTTCCACCTAAAAGGATTTTGAAAGTCTGGTCTCACAATCATTCTGGAAATGGGTTTCAAAGATTGCTATTCAGATTTCTGTTTTGTAGTAAACTTCACTTTTATACCATGTCAAATAGTCTGTTATGAGGAAGCTTCCATAATAACACATTTTTATAGCACTTTTAATTTGCAAAGGTGCTTTTCATATGTCATCTGATTTCATATTAACAACCATCCTGGGGAAATTGTAGGACAGATGTTAACTACTAAATAAATAACCACAGTTTCACAAAGTAAGAATACCCACTTAACTGTTCTTCTGATTTCTTTCTCATGATTTTGTAGATTTGGTTTCTTAGAAACCAAACTAAGATAGGTGCAATGCCTATTCTTAAAATCATCAAAAATAAAGCCTCCAATCTAAGGTCTTCATAAAGATTTTTTTTTATGAATGTCTCCATTTTTTTTTCTTTTATCTTTGGTAAACAGCAATTCTCCACGGCTCATTTGCTCAGCCGTGTCCGACTCTTCGAAGTCCCAAGAACTATAGCGCACCAGGCTCCTCTGTCCAAGAAATTTTCCAGGCAAAAATACTGGAGTGGGTTGCCACTTCCTACTCCAGGGGATCTTCCCAATCAGGGATCTAACCTGCAGGCAGGCAGGTTCTCTACCACTAATGCCACCTGGGAAGCCCCTTACGCAATTCTGCATAACAAATGCTTAAATGAAAAAAAAAATTCTCATAAAGTGTAACCAGAAATGAAAATAATAATAAATGGAGGTAAAAATAAATACAAAATCAAAACCAGGCATCTCCGAAAACAAAACGTAGACTCTTACAGCAGGCATTGTTTTCCATCATGTTGTCTTCTGTTTTGGACATGAATAGAAATGTGTGTCTTCCCGTGTGTATCCTTCTGCATGCGTGTCCTCGCTGGGGGGGCCTCTCTGCTTGAGTCAGTGACTCAGGTAAAGATGCAAAGGTAACGTTGTTTAACTTTCCCATAGGATGTGGGAGAGATTGCCTACCCACAGTTCATTTCTGGAAGCTTTTTTTGGACAATACATGGTCCAGTTTGGCTACTGTGTGGAATTTTCATTGGAATTACAAAGACCATTGATGCCTATAAAGATGGGGTGACCAAACCAACAAGATCTATTTTTAAATGGCCTGTCAATCCTCCCACGTCTTCAGACTTAGTCATTCTTCAGAGGAAAATTCGACCTTTCTTTCAGGGTGGGACTTTCTGAGATTACAATTGTTTTGAGTTTGGCTTCAAGCCCAGATTGCACAGAAATGGAGTAGAATCACTCTGATTCCAATCTTGGATATCTGCTGAGGTTTCTAGTTTTTCTGCTCTACTTTAGGGAGTCAGCTCATTCTTATACATTTGACCTTTTAGTTCTTAACTGAATCTCCACATCAGAGGTCCATATAGTCTTAGTATAAAATGTTTGTTACTAAGGATTTCACGCTTTGTAGACATCAACCTTTGTTCTTCCTCCTGATGTATTTCATATGGAGAAAAAAACAAGATGTTGATCCATTCCACCCTCTTACAAGGCATGTTAAATAATGTAAACATTTGAATGTGACTAACTGTACACAGGGCTTCCCAGCTGGCTCAGTGGTAAAGAATTCAACTGCTAATGCGGGAGACACAGGTTCGGTCCTGGGTCAGCAAGATCCCCTGCAGAAGGAAATGTCAACCCACTCCAGTATTCTTGCCTGGGAAATCCCATGGACAGAGGAGCCTGGCGGGCTACAATCCATGGGGTCCAGCAGTTAGTCCCACTACCAAGTGACTAACACTTTGACTTTTCACAGATGAACCTAGAGATTGTCATGTTGAGTGAAGTAAGTCAGACAGAGAAAGACAAACACCATATGATATCACTTACATGTAATACTAAAAGTACTGTACAAATGAACCTATCTACACAACAGAAATAAAGTCACAGATATAGAAAACAAGATTACCAAGGGGGAAAGTGAGGAGGGAGGGATAAATTGGGAGACTGGAACTGACATACATACAGTATTATAGATAACTAATACAAATCTGCTGCATAGCACAGAGAACTCTACTCAGTACTTTATAACAGCCTATGTGGGAAAAGAATGCAAAAAAGAATGATATATGTACAATTGATTCACTGCGCTGTATAGCAGAAAATAACACAACATTGTACATCAACTATACTCCAAGAAACGTTAATTTTTAAAAATCTGCTCTGAAAGAAAGAGTAAACTAGTTTCAGAGGATCAAGCTTAGATACACGGAAGACCTCTCTTAAAATTAAAATTGCTAAATGTGGAAATGGTCTCCCTGTCATTGGTAGGAACATGCTACCATTCTATGTCTACCCAGAGTGGTTGATGGTAAAGGAGTTATAGCATAGTTAGGTTATAGTATTGGACTAGATAGTATCTAAGGCTACTTCCTATTCTGCTTTTCTGTGAGCCACAAAAAAAGTAAATAAATAGCCACAGGTGTAATTTATTCTGCAGAGAATAAATGAAAGGCAAGATGACAGATTACCCCAGACTAGGGGTTAAGACGGAGAAGGCAATGGCAACCCACTCCAGTACTCTTGCCTGGAAAATCCCATGGATGGAGGAGCCTGGTAGGCTGCGGTCCATGGGGTCGCTAAGAGTCGGACACGACTGAGCGACTTCACTTTCTTTTGTCACTTTCATGCATTGGAGAAGGAAATGGCAACCCACTCCAGTGTTCTTGCCTGGAGAATCCCAGGGACGGGGGAGCCTGGTGGGCTGCCATCTATGGGGTCTCACAGAGTTGGACATGACTGAAGTGACTTAGCAGGGGTTAAGAAGGCAAGCAAAGCACATGAAACTGTGTAATCCCGAGTAGTGGCATTTGCCCAGTAAGGTGAGGCTCAGCGGGAAAAATTGAAGAGGAGTACATTAATGACGTTCGCTTCTTTTCTGGAAATTGTGTTAGGTATAAAAGAGGAAGTAACACACTGATTGGACAGCTGTGAAATCTTCCCTGCCCTCTGTTTCCTGAACAGCATGTCCCGTGTTCAGTCTTTGCCGTGTCTGACACTCTTTTTGACCCCACAGAGTGTAGCCCACCAGGCTTCTCTGTCCATGGGATTCTCCAGGCAAGAACACTGGAGTGGGTTGCCATACCCTCCCCCAGAGGATCTTTCTGACTCAGAGATCGAACCCACGTCTCATGTCTCCTGTATTGGCAGGAGTCTTTTCCACTAGCGCCACCCAAGAAGTCCGTATGTTCCCGTCTCTGGGCCAGTCTGCATACATCCATGGATGCTCAGCCATGTCCGACTCTCTGAGACCCCATGGACTGTAGCCCAGCAGGCTCTCTGTCCGTGGGAATCTCCAGGCAAGAATGCTGGAGTGGGTTGCCCTTTCCTCCTCCAGGGGATCTTCCTGATCCAGGGACTGAACCCACATCTCCTTCATCTCCTGCATTTGCAGGCAGATTCTTTACCACATGCACATGTGCAAATGGCCAGTGGCATGGGTTTCACTAGTGGGTTAGCCCACTTAATGGTAAGTTGATTTTGGAAACTTCCATAGGAACCCTCTGAAGACACTCTAGGAGTACTAGAAGAGACACAGTGGGATAATAGCCTCTAAACCGTGTCATTATGTATTCCAAATCTAGGAAATGTTATCAATCTTCTTCTCTTTCTTCTGCTGAAAGAGGGCAACTATAGGAAGATTTTTGTAAACACTCAGATAAAAGCCCCTCTACGGTTGCTTATGTGTTCTCTGTAACGTTAAAGGGAACCTAAGGTTGGTATCTGCAGAGCTGCTGTTGCCAGGGAAACAGAGGGCCTCATAGAATGCAGCTGCATTAAGATTCCGTGTCCCACTTATCGGGTCTTTTGATTGGTCTACACCACACATGAATCTCTTTATATCCAAGAAGCTTATTTTCTTCATATGCGTCTATTGCACAAACCTGTTTGTCAGCTGATTGTTTGTCAGATATAGAATACCATATCTGGTTACCTGATTAGAACTTGTTGATGGAAAGAGGGAAAGCAATGCTGGAGGAGAACAATCCATCCTCCACAAAGAGCGGGTGGCACCAACAGGTCCTGTCTCCTGAGTGCCTTCCTGTGAGTTCTCCAGACACCTAGAGAGCTTAACTATTTATTTCTGATAGGTATGCATTTCATATTCTTTTTTATTTATTTTTTTTCTTGTTTTGGTTTTCCCATACATCACCATGTATCCGCCACAGGTATACATGTGTTCCCCATCCTGAACCCCCCTCCCTCCTCCCTCCAGTCCCAAGTATCCAGTATCATGCATTGAACCTGGGCTGGCGACTCATTTCATATATGATATTATACATGTTTCAATGCCATTCTCCCATATTCTAAGCGGGCATCATACTTTTCTGACTCAGGTAAATTTAACATAGGCTTTACTGCAAGTACAATTGACATTCCTCTGTCCATGGAAATCTCTAGGCAAGAATACAGGAGTGTGCTGCCATTTCCTTTTCCAGGGTATCTTCCTGACCCAGGGATTGAACCCAGGCCTCCTATATTGCAGGCAGTTTCTTTACTACCAGAGAAGCCCCAGAATTGATATTAAAATTTTATAAATCTTTAGAGCTGGGACCACTCATCTAAATTCCCTAACTGAACGACTAACTGAAGGCCATCCAGTTGGTTTGGAAGGTCTTTCTGAAATTCTGTCTGTAACTTTGGATTGGTTCTAACCCAAACAAGTTACTTGAGTGATTTCTAAAGAGTATTTGAGCTGATGCATACTAGATTTGGGCTATTTAGAGTTTGATAAAAATCCCAATGAGATATTGCCCCATTTTTCTAATCATGAAACCATGTGTGGAATAATTCAATAACCCCGAAGGCCAACATTTTTCATAAACGTCAGCACCCTTGAAGGAACCATCTTCATCCAATTTTAGTTTCATTGGTGACAAGTAACCTGATTTTCTTATTCATGCCATAAATGATGATATACTAAACAGACTGACATGCTCAGCCCAGAAAAATCTGAAATGTGGAAATTTCCAAAGTGCCTTCTTTAGGAAGGCAAAGAAGATATGGTTTCATTATGAAAGCCCATTTCACATCATCATTTAGTATTTTTTATAAAAGATCTTGAAGTGTGGTGAGTTTCATGCTCTTTCTTGACTCTGTCGTTACGCATTTCTGTACATGATGTTAATATTTCCAAATATGTTTTTACTCTTTGCTGAGCGTCTATCTCAGATACTCTATTCTTATATTTCACTTTTAAATTAGTCTCCTAAGGGTTCTGATTTTCACTAATTATTCCATTGACTTAGCACTGCATTTCCAAAGGACATTCTGGAACATTTTTCTTTAGGCTTTTCCCTGATAATGTCTTGCTTGAAAATAGCATGATTTCAAGTGAAACCCATTTTGCTTGAGTTAAGTCCTGATAGGTAAATTCAGGTTTAGTTGGGTTAAAGTGGCCCAGGTAGCCAAGACCTTCTGGATGTAAGCTCACAGGAATGTTTTTCTCCTGTTGCTTATAGCCGGGACTGTTTGCCAGGTCATTCAGCAACTCCAAATTGTTTAAAGCTAGACAATGTGCTTATGCAGTGAACTGCACAATGTAAAGCCCAAACCTAGAAGACTGACACTTCAAACTTGACAAAAACATTCCTTTTGCAGTAAAATAAACAGTTTTCTCTTCTCCTAGATAAGGTGAAGTAATTTTTTGATTAATCCATATGGTTTGTCCTCTTGCCTCGGAAACCACTAAAGACAGCAATTTTCCAGTTCCCTTCCTCCAAGTCTTCATTATCAATAAATGCCTGTGATATCAGCTGAGTGTTTAGCCCACACATCCGGCTTGTATCTTAATTGCAATAACTTCTTGTCACAAACAGCCAGTGCCATGATGTATGGAAACATTTGATTTTTTTTTCTCCCCCCATACCTTCAGCCCCCTCTCTCTCCTTTCCCCATCCCAACCTCACTGAAGCCCGGAAAGTCTTGCAACATTCCTGACAAGTTACATAAGACACCAGAAGTAGATAACATTGTATGTTTCAAGTTTAAAATGCTGAATGTTTACGCCTGTAGGAAAAGAAGAATGAAAGAATGTCCCCTTCAGGAATCCCATCTGAAATGACTAGGAGGCAGAGTGCTCCCCTTAGAGTAAAAATTATGTTTAAGAATAAATAATAAGCATCCAAGTGTCCACTTACAACCAACGAGACTGTGATTTCCTAGGTTTCATTTGAGGCAGGGGAACAGGAAGTAGAATTTTAGATCCAACAGCAGTATGACTGGGCTGAGATTCAGTTTGGTTTTCTTTTCTTTTTCTTTTTTTTTTTTGATGTGGACAATTTTTGAAGTTCTTTACTGAATTTGTTAAAATATTGTTTCAGTTTTATGTTTTGCTTTTTTGGCATGTGGGATCTTAGAACTCCCTGACCAGGGATCGAACCTGCATCCCCTGCATTGGAAGATCAAGTCTTAACCCCTGGACCACCAAGGAAGTCCCAGTCGTCTTTTCATGGTGTAGAAGGAGAGGATAGAAAACATCAGTCTTGGCTTGGCATGAAAGGCAAGCTAAGTTCTCTCCTTGACATCTGATCAAATCTCTAATGCCTAACTCACAGATATGGAAATAGTGTTTTCAGTCACAGCTGCCCTTCCCATCTGGCATAATATAAGACTTCTCTGAGAGCAGAAGTAACTGTGCTGTAACTTAGAAGAGATCATTTAGTTGGAAAATGGAAACACCAAAAAAAAAAAAAAAAAAAGCTTAATATGTAAACATATTTTCCCAAATTAATATGCCACACAGAAATGTTTCTTCTGAGCCTTTTGACCTTGCCCTTCCCTTTGGCAAGGTCAACCCCCAGCAGAGACGTGGCCCCACAGCTGATTCCAACACATTGCAACGGTCTCCAAGGCAACACTGCCTCAAGGTCATCTCAGTGCTGCCCAATTTCCAGGAAGCTTCTGGGCGCTCTGTCCTTTGTGGTCTGGCTTCAGGATGAAAAGTTTAACCTGAGCACATGTGGAGGAGGCTGGTTGGTTCTTACAGACTCTGCATTTTTTCCTTTGGTGGGTCAGGCTTGTGAACAGGGATTGGCCTCCACTTATAATGTAAATATTTTTGAAAGGTTTGTAGAGTGTAGACATGACCTCTATCCAATGGACTTACCACCCATCTAGATAAGTAACAACAGGAGGGAAATGCGATGAGCCTCTTTGTTCATTTGCTTAGAAGGAGAAATAACTTGGAAAAAATGAGTGAATTAAAGAGGAAAGAACAACACAAAAAGGCTTGGGGTGATTTCTTCCCTCTGTCCCTACTAGCCCCTCTTCTTGCTGTTTTTGGCCATTCTCTGAGTTTGTTTATTTTGTAATAGAGTTTTGCCATGGGTGGAATTGGGAAGTGCTGAATACAACTGAAATAAAATGTACTGTTTACCAATTAGTCTCCCTGGGGAAATTGCTCCTCTTTATTTTTATTGAGGTATGGTGGGCATGCCAAAAATCTGTACACATTTAATGTACTCATCTTGATGAGTTTAAGACAAGTATTCTTCTTTAAGTATGATCTCACCTCTTCTTGCATGGGTACTTTTACTTAATATCATTGATGACACTTATTCTTATATATGGAGCTTTGCAGGTGGCCCAGTGGTAAAGAATCTGTCTGCCAATGCAGAAGATGCAGGTTCAATCCCTGAGTTGGGAAGATTCCCCTGGTGAAGGAAATGGCAACCTACTTTAGTAGTCTTGCCTGGGAAATCCCATGGACAGAGGAGCCTGGTGGGCTACAGTCCATGGGGTCAAAAAAGTGTCAGACATGACTTAGCAACTAAACAATTCTTACATGTACTCATTAAAAGTTGACAGAACCCTTAACAAGCATCAGACACTATACTAAACCCAAGGTAACAGTCAGTTATAATGAAATCTGCAAACACAACAGAATTCAAGAGGAAGCAACTGACCCACTAGGTGTAATGACCTCAAAGGTATGATCTTAAGCAGGAGGTAATCAAAGTCTTCCTTAACATGGTAAGATAATGAATGTCTCTGTACTTCAGTTCCCTTATCTGTAACATGGGGACAAAAACAGCATTTTCTATAGCATCTTATGAATTGTATCCTGGCTTAGAGTAACTGTTTTCTAGATATGACTCATTATGGGCGCAGTGAGTTCAGGGGGATTGCCTGTTTGTTCCCTGAGTGGCAGGGACTCCCAGAGCTGAATGGGGTGGGTACCTGTCATAGAAGTGAAAGGGGAGTTGGGTTTTCTCCACTTATTGGGACTGATTCTCCCCATGGCCTCCAGCACTTGGTAGGGTTAAGTTAGACCAAGATGTGTCAAGTCCTCTCCAGCTGGGCAACATGTGGCTCACCCAATCTCCAGACACTCTAGAAGCCATGAGAATGTGAACATTCCTTTGTCTAGTGTTTTATGTCCAGACAGATCCAAGTGCAAAGAAGGCAGCTGTAATTCACACAACTTACCAGTGTCACTTTTACAAACAGGCTCCCCTACCCCTTGGCTCCATCTCAAGTTGCCACATCTCAACACAGCAGCTCAGACAAAGGAAGACCCCGAATGTGGATTTGACTTTAATAGTTTGCCATGCAGGTGAACCCAAGAACTCAAGCTGACCAAACTCCTTCAGAGACATTGTCACTAACTGTGAGAAACTCCCACACTAAGACTAAAAGTTTTCATTAGATCTAGATGATCAAGATAAAATGAAGAGATTTGGGGAGATGGAAGGTGGAGTTGGGAGCGATATATCTTTTCTAAGAGATCTGCAATAAACCTCTACCTATGTGGCATCTAAGTAACAGACATTAGAAAAATTCTAAGAGAAAAATTTCATGTTCAACATGAATGACAAAGAACCAGCATCCAGGAAAACAAGGTGATGTAGGGAAATAAACATTCAACAATGACAAAAAAAAAAAAAAAAAACCCCATAACTCTTCACAACACCTCATGAAATGGATCTTAATCCCCATTTTACAGATGAGAAACCTAAGACCTAAAGAGATTAAGCAACCTGCTTGAGATCATCCCAGATCACCTTTCACTGGCCCTAAAACCTAATAACTTAATACTGTAATACTCTTCCTTGGTGTCTCAGACAGTAAAAGAAATCTGCCTACAATGCAGGAGACCCAGGTTCAGTCCCTGGATCAGGAAGATCTCCTGGAGAAAGGAATGGCTACCCTCTCCAGTATTCTTAAGAATTCCATGAACAGAGGAGCCTGGTGGGCTACAGTCCATGGAGTTGCAAAGAGCTGGACACTACTGAGTGACCAACACTTTCACTCACTCACTCTTTCATGTCAGGAATTTACTTGTGTCAGATGTACAACTTCCAAAAAGGTGTGATGCCAAAGGCTCCCCAAGGATGTGAAGCTTTAACCATAATATAACATAGGCTTCAGCAATACATGAATCATGAACTTCCGGATGTTCAAGCTGCTTTTAGCAAAGGCAGAGGAACCAGAGATCAAATTGCCAACATCCGCTGGATCATCGAAAAAGCAAGAGAGTTCCAGAAAAACATCTATTTCTGCTCTATTGACTATGCCAAAGCCTTTGACTGTGTGGATCACAATAAACTGTGGAAAATTCTTCAAGAGATGGAAATACCAGNTTCATGGCAAATAGATGGGGAAACAGTGGAAACAGTGTCAGACTTTATTTTGGGGGGTTCCAAAATTACTGCCAATGGTGATTGCAGCCATGAAATTAAAAGACACTCCTTGGAAGGAAAGTTATGACCAACCCAGACAGCATATTAAAAAGCAAAGACATTACTTTGCCAACAAAGGTCAGTCTAGTCAAGGCTATGGTTTTTCCAGTGGTCATGTATGGATGTGAGAGTTGGACTGTGAAGAAAGCTGAGCGCCAAAGAATAGATGCTTTTGAACTGTGGTGTTGGAGAAGACTCTTGAGAGTCCCTTGGACTGCAAGGAGATCCAACCAGTCCATCCTAAAGGAGATCAGTCCTGGTTGTTCACTGGAAGGACTGATGCTGAAGCTGAAACTTCAATACTTTGGCTACCTCATGCGAAGAGCTGACTCGCTGGAAAAGACCCTGATGCTGGGAGGGATTGGGGGCAGGAGGAGAACAGGACAACAGAGGATGAGATGGCTGGATGGTATCACCAACTTGATGCACATGAGTTTTAGTAAACTCACTGGTGATGGTCAGGGAGGCCTGGCATGCTGCGATTCATGGGGTCACAAAGAGTCGGACACGACTGAGCAACTGAACTGAACTGAACTGAACTGAACATTAAGGGATTTTTTTGTCATCTTCCAGAATAGGGGTTGGAAAACTACAGCCCATGGTCCAAATCCAGTCTTTGTCTGCCTTTGTAAATAAAATTTTATCAGAATACACTCATTCCTTTTTGTATTGTCTACAGTTGCATTCAAGCTATAATGATGAAGACCCCATGTCCTGCAAAGCTGAAATTATCTATCTGGCCTTTTACAGATTAGTATAAAAGTGTTAGTGTAAATGAATCTGTCTGCCTTTGTATTATACACACTCAATATATCAAGGTGTTCATAACATTAACCCTGAGACCCACTGCAACTTCTTAAGGTATCATCTAAATCATAAAAGATTCAAGTCTATTTGGTGAAGTGTTAGAATTAAGTATCTTTCACACCATTCAAATCCACTTTGGGTAAACTTAGTACAATTCTCTTAGCCAAAACATCCCATTCCCCAAACATCCTGGATAAATAAAATCTTGTGAGAATATTGTACTGTATTGTAATCTATTGTATTCAGTACAATCTCTAGAGCATAGCTCCGTTTGTCGCAGTTAAAAGCTACATACTGGTTGTGGACTCAGTAGATTTATTCATAATAAAACATGGTTTATGTTTTAACTTTGCTTTATAATCCTCTGTTCGTACAGCTTCAGTTGCTTGCTATGGTTTTCTGATAAGCGCTGTATCTCTCCTTCTAAGTTCATTAGATCACTTTTGCATTGTTCTCCATGTGAATCTACAAGCAATCGTACAAGGAATAAAAGTTCCTCTCCTGCGTCATCTGTCTTTTTCTACTGATTCATTTCCATCAGCTTACAAACATGCTTTTATTTTCTCTCATCTTAAAACAAACAAACAAACAAAACACACACAAAATCTGTTTTCTTGACTAAACTTTCTCTTTATGGCCCTGCTTCTTAATGTCTTCTTAAAGTAAAATGCCTTCAGAACTTTCTTCAATTTCTCTTTTTTGTTCCCTTTAAAATTTTTTCACATCAGGTCTTCACCCTCCCAACTGCCACTCCAACTGCTTGCTCTACTAAAATTGTTCTCAAAGGAACAGCAATAACCTTGTCATTAAATCCATATTCAACTCTTAATCCTCACACTGCATGACTTACTAGCAGCAGCATCTGGTGTACTGATACTTGCTCTGTCCTCTTTGACATTCCTTCTTCCTTCGGTTTCCATGATGCCATACTCTCCTGAGGCCTCTGGTTTTTGTCAGAGTTCATTCCTGGGACTGTGCCTGTCACTTGGTAGGTGCTCCGTAAATCACTGCTTAAATGAAGGAGACTGGGGCATCAACCCTCATCTGCATCACAAAATAAATTCACACCACTGTGGACAGGCTATTGTCAAATGTAATGTGACAGCTCACTAGAAAAATATGTTCATATTCAATCCAAACAATCACATTCCAATGCAAAAATATCAGACACTTTTAACAAAATAACCATCCCCTCTATATTCTATCCATTAAATGACTACTTTTAAGGTGTTTAAAGAAACCAGCAAGTTTTTTACCAGGAAACTGGTGACAGTATCTCATTCTACAGAGAGTACCACAAATCTGGGGGAGAGAGGCAGAAATCTGGGTAGGTCACTGATTGAAAAGCACAGCCTGGCATCTTTCTTTCCAACATTGTGTTTGACAGAAGCGGTTGAAAGACTCTCGGGAATGTATAGGGATGAGTACAGGGGTGGAAAGCCATGTTAGTACAGCCATTTCAGGAAAGGCTCATTAGGATTAGGATGACACATTACCCAAGGTGTCATCTCATCTGGTCAGATAATATGTGGCGTGTGTGTTACAGAAGACTTCCTCCATACCTTCCCTTCCCTACTCCCTGTTAAGTAGAAGATAACCTCGTTGTGGATACCCACTAATACTTTGGAATGGAATGGAATTTTCCATTAAAAGCATCCTGATAACTTTTGACTGAGTTACATATGATTTAAGAAGCACTTTTATTCTCTCTTTCCCAGATCAAACACTGTGCCTGGTCAATAGAAATTAAGAATCCCAGCTAATGAGGGCCTACTGTAACACTGTGATCGCATCCTCTGTGATGACCTAAAGGGGAAGAAAATCTAAAAAAGAGGGGACACACACGTACGTGTAGCCGATTCACTTTGCTGTAGAGTAGAAGCGAACACAACATCGTTAAGCAACTGTGTGTTAGCTGTTCAGTCGTGTCTTACTCTTTGCCACCCCAGGGACTGTAGCCTGCCAGGCTCCTCTGTCCATAGAGTTCTCCAGGCAAGAGTACTGGGGTGGGTTTCCATTTCCTTCTCCAGGGGATATTCCTGACTGAAGCATCGAACCCTGGTCTCCTGCAGCATAGGCAGATTCTTTACCATCTGAGGGACCAGGGGAGCCCCATACTCCAATAAAAATTAGTTAAAAAAAAAAGTTGGTAGCAATTTACTAAATAATTAATTGCATTAGACAGCACAATGTAGTTCAAAAAAAAAAGGAAATTAAGAATCCCGTCTCACTGTTCCTTGAGGCAGCCTTGAGAAAACTGAGAATGATTGTGCTCAGCATCTGCACGTTTTATGCGAAGACAAGCACGTATCACAAGAGCACTGTAAACATCGTCTGAGAATGAAACTGGGATTGTGATGTCCAGAGCTTCCTCTGGGTGGGTGACATGCCACCAAGACAAATGACATTCTAGCCACTCACTTGGCCAAAGTCTAAGATTATTATATTAACCAGTTTCCGTCGTGTTCTTTTTTCCTTACGGGTTTTAACGACCAGGCAAGATTTCACTGTTTAATATTTAAACGAATGTTTTTTATGCTGAGACAATAAGGCACTGTTGAGACTGGAACGAACTGTTTAATATTCTCCAGTATGGCTGATTGCCATTCCGCTGGAGTAAACGGCGTGAGCTGACTTCTAGAAATGTTCAGAAATTCAAGCTCTTTCTTTGGTGACACGTGTGAATGGAATCTCCTTGAGCTGCCGACAGGGCATCCCAGGTGCGTGTGGCCGCCCCGCGGGGCGGGCACCTCTATTGTTCTGGCTCTCCCTGCAGAACAGTGTTTGGTTAACATAGCTCCTGTTGGCTAAACAGACTGGCTTGATTCCATGTGCTGCGGCTTCTCTGCACTGACCCTGATCGGTTTACTGACAGTGGCCTTTAATGCACCCTTCTTAATAATCCGTCGTCAAAAGCAGCTGAGTGGGGGCTTCCTTTTTGAGGTTCAGTACCTCTCACTGACAAGATGAGCTTTAGTCAACCATTGAGGTGAGCTTATTTAGGGTTGAAAACAGGTTTCACACAGTGCAGGCCGTCTCTCAAAATTCACTCTAACATTTAAGTTGAAGTTATATTTTTTCCCCCTCAAAGTTGGGTGTGAAAATTTTGGATCTGTCATGAAGCAAGGAAACTAACTTTACAAAATATTCAGGATCTTTTATGTGCCTGAAAGAGAAGGTGATGGACAACTTCTCAAAAGATCTTTGAATACACCTCTAAGGAGATAGTGTCTCTTTGTGAAAATCATCATTATCCAGTGGATTTTTAGACACAAAGCTAAAGGACAATGAAGCTGTAAATTGTACTGGGACCCACCGCATTTTAACTTGTGTCTTCCCTAGAGGAGATGGAGACCAAGATTGAAGCCAGCAATTGGAAAAACCATGTGAAATTGAACAACTACAGCAACAAGTAAAGGACCAACTAGAATGTAAGAAAAATACTTGGTTGGTTTTTAAGGTTTCAATGCACCTTCTTTAATAAGAATCTAAAAAAATTTCAAGTGTAAAAAATAAAATCTTTTGAGTATTACTGGGTGTATATTGTAAAGCTTCCATAAGATACTATACAAAAAATAAGATGATTCCTTCAAACAAAAATCCATAGGATCTGCATTAAAGAACACACTTTCCCACCCAGCTCTTTCTGGCTCATGACGTTAGTGATAGCTGCCTGGGTCCAGGAAACTGTGTAAAGTCACCTGGCGACAAGTATATAAGATCAGAAGGATTATTTGGGGGCATTTTTTTAAAGTATAAATTCTCACACTTGCTCACCTACCCCTCACTTCAGATTGACTCATTTGATATGGATTAGAGTCCAGGAATACAAATTGCTAATAAGATAATTCTTTATATCAAGAAAGTGCTAAATATTTCTCTAGGATATGGAATCCCAGTATCATGACCTCACCATTTATGGCTTTTATATTTACAGAGAATGGACAAAAACTGGAAAAGAGTTCAGACATGAAAAGCATATATAATGAATACATATGATGGGCGAAAAAAAATCAAGACAACTAAGTAAAACAATATAATATCAGCAGTGAGTAGTGACTGGAAGCTTAGGATATGAGAATATGAGGGAAAAGACAGAAAGACAAAGGCAGAGAAAGAGGGAGACACCGGAAGCTTTGCTTTCTCACATCTACTTTGAATTAGGCTTGCATTTGGGTCCAAGATCAAGGTCTCCGGTTCTCACTGCAAGGTCCCCAGCTCAATAGCCCCTGTCTCTTTGGTGTATGTAGAATTAGACACCTGGAAATTAGTGATGCTTGAAGTTTCTTTATTTATATATTTCATTTTTAAGGGAAATCACTGAAAAAATATGTAAAAGGGAGTGTTGATGGAATTGCTACCATTTTTTGTGCACCTAGCTGTGTTCTACACGCTGTCCTCAAGATACATCATTTCTTTGTTGGTCTCCACGCCAACTCTCCGTTCAGTTCAGTTCAGTCGCTCAGTCGTGTCTGACTCTTTGCGACCCCATGAATCGCAGCACGCCAGGCCTCCCTGTCTATCACCAACTCCCGGAGTTCACTCAGATTCACGTCCATCGAGTCAGTGATGCCATCCAGCCATCTCATCCTCTGTTGTCCCCTTTTCCTCCTGCCCCCAATCCCTCCCAGCATCAAAGTCTGAGAGAGGGTTAATTACAATTTAATTGATAAGGAAACAGAAATTCAGAGAAAGGTCTTATCTAAGGTCACGTTATCTTCAAGTGATAGTTGGGATCTGAACCCTGATATACCTCTCTCACTGACACCCTAGTGAGATGGTAAACTGTGGATTATGAGGCAAGAAACTTGTATTTATTTCCTAGTGTTAGTCAATCAGTTGTGTCCGACTCTTTGCAACACCATGGACTATAGTTGGCCAAGCTCTTCTGTCCATGGGATTCTCCAGGCAAGAATACTGGAGCAGATAGCCATTCCCTTCTCCAGGGGATCTTCCCAACCCAGGGAATGAACCTGGGTCTGTCACACTGCAGGCAGATTCTTTACCATCTGAGCCACCAGGGAAACCCTTTATTTCCTAGGTTAC
This sequence comes from Redunca redunca, assembly GCA_006410935.1. Taxonomy (NCBI): domain Eukaryota; kingdom Metazoa; phylum Chordata; class Mammalia; order Artiodactyla; family Bovidae; genus Redunca; species Redunca redunca. The sequence continues at coordinate 468,151 of SJYQ01002666.1, forward strand.
CTGAAACCTTATTGGATTAAATTATTGTTTAGTTTCTTTGTGTCTTGGTTCCCATACCTTCAAGTCTGCAAGTTTCATATTAGCTGGTTTTAAACAAGCTTTAAAGAAGTACCAGCTGAAGTAAATGTAGGACTTCTATTTGAGTTCTAAGTCTGGTGCAAAATTGAGAGGAATTCATCAGAAATCTCTTCATTGCTATCAAAATGGGCAGTAGGTATTCACAGGTTAGGGAGCCCATTCAAGTCATCCACAGCACCATCTGCCCAACTGGGAACCACAGATAATTTACTGTTGTCTTTTGACCCTGTCTGATACTTGTCAGCTTGCTAAACTTTGACCAAAGGGACAGAATGGAGCCACTGTCTAAAACAAAGCATTCTGTTTCAATTGAAAAAAGGCAAAATGATTTTCCAGACAGTATTGCCTAGAAGTAACCACTCTTTAATGAGTTGCTGTTTTTATTAAATATTATGTAGAGCTGATTCATCCTTTTGGATTTTAAGAGACACAAACATAACGCAATGTTCTTTTTCTATGCAGAAACTGTTAGCAGGCTCCATAACAAGTCCCAAGCGAATCTCTGCAAACCAGTGATATTTGCACAGATTTAAAGAAGTTTGCACAAAACCTTTGAAAGAATTGAAAATAAGCATTTTCAAACCATCACGCCCATCCTAAGGACTGTGCTCCCTGGTGTCAAGGCGTATGCTTTGCAAGAAGGACCTGGGGGACATGGAAAGGAACATGAAATTAATGTTAAGAAAACAGATGTCCAGAGCCTTAGGGACTAGCAATGCAATTCTTAAACAAGGGAGCTATAAAGTGCAAATGAGTCCAGGAAGGAAATGTGATAATGTGAAGGAGTGATATCTATTGGGTAGGTCCTAGGTCTGTAGGGGTTTCATATTTTCAGCAACAACTCAGGGATGGCACCAAGAACATATCTGAGTTCATTAAGTTAATCGATGACCCCAGGCTGACCCAGAGAAAATTCAAATTCAGAATGACTTTATTCAATGTGGGAGAAGAATTTAGTGAAGAATTTAAGGATGTGTTCCAGGCAATGCACACAAATAGAAAATCACAGGATCGGAGAAAATCATTTGGAGTTTACAATGAACTCCATGCTGTCTCTAGATTAACACTGCACAGCTGTGGTACTTTTTCCAAAGAACCATGTACAATGCTTAACTAGAGAGGAAGGGTATGGTGGGTTCCTTTTTCTTCAGGCAGTAGAGCAAATGGCAGAAGGAGAAAATAGAAGGGAATTACAGAATAGGAATCAACAAAAGAGGAGGAGATTTGAAATAGGGAGCCTTTCCCAACACCAAAAATAAATGGCTAAGGATGTAATTACCATCCTCATTATCACCTTCCTGCAGTCTTTAAAAAACCAGAGATGTTCTCCTCCAACTAGGATAAAATTGGATGGCATTATGAATACCAACATAAAGGGTGTCTAGGTTCAGAAGATTCTTTCCGGTCTCTTTAGCCTGATGTTAATGTGGACATCAGGAAGGAAAAGTGCTGTCCCTGTTTGAAATTTCCTGGACCTCCTGCTCTTGTCCTGGGTCGGGACAGCTCTCAAGATCACACAGAGTCGGGGTGTGTTGGCTTTCCCTCTCTCTTCGTTAATGGACTCTGAAGTTGGAGCATACCCCTGTTTCTTCCCACTCTATCCCCCAAAATGGAGCTGAACAAGTGCATTTTTCTCCTGCTCCGAAGTAGCTCTGACTTTGCTAGTGTTAATCTTCTCAAATTTAATTGTTTAACATACTAAATGGGAATAAAGAAAAGGAGGATAGAAAGAAACACCAGTGCTAAGAAGAAGGCTGGGGACGAGAGCCTTGGTTTGTGTTCCATTTGTGTATTATCTTAAATGGCACTCAACTGCAATTAAACACTGTCTTGCCTGTAGAAATGTAGTACTACCATCAGTCTCTCAGTCTCTCCCTTGCAATTAGTTTGATACCCTAAAACTAGAAGCTCTGGACCCTCTAGATCTTTTGCACTATCAAAGAAAGAGTCTGTGATTAAATAATCGAAGACAAAGAATCTTGAGCCATAAAAGACAGAGAAAGGTCATCTAATCTAACAACTTCATTTTATTTTATTTTTTTATAGTGTTCTTTTTTTAACTTTTATTTTTACTTTATTTTACTTTACAATACTGTATTGGTTTTGCCATACATTGACATGAATCCACCACGGATGTACATACATTCCCAAACATGAACCCCCTCCCATCTCCCTCCCTATCAGTTATGAGATGGATGAAGCTGCAGCCGATTATACACAGTGAAGTAAGCCAGAAAGAAAAACACCAATACAACTTCATTTTAGAAAAGAGCAAACCAAGGACAAGACAGATAAATGACTAGACCAAAATCACCCTCCCCTAGTTTAGATCAGTTCCCTTGCAGCTCAGCTGGTAAAGAATCCGCCTGCAATGCAGGAGACTTGGGTTCGATCCCTGGATTGGGAAGATCCCCTGGAGAAGGGAAAGACTATCCACTCCAGTACTCTGGCCTGGAGAATTCCATGGACTGTATAGTTCATGGGATTGCAAACGGTTGGACACCACTGAGCGACTTTCACTTCCCTTCTCTTGGTAGATCAGAGCAAGGTTTGCAGTCAAGATTGTGGGCTCCATTCAGGCATGATATTTGTCTGTTATTTTCTACCATTATCTCCAGGTTTAACACAGTGCCAAGCATACAGTAGGCACACGATACTTATTGAATGTTCAATCTATGGATTCCTGATACAATTTCTCCTGTTCTTCCCACTCAAACACATATTTTAGCTCTCAAAAAAAAATAATAATAATCTGAGGACCAATGTAGCTCACTGCACCCCACCTCAAGCCCTGAAATGACCTAATATTTTATCTTGGAATGTTCCACTGTGTTTTCAAAAATTTCGAGTATGCAGTGATGTGGTTTGACTTAATTCTGTTTTCACACACAAAAAAAGTATGGCTAAATGAGCCCTTCACAGATGCTCTATTGTGATCACCAGATTCAGCCTTTCATTAATGAAAAGCATCATCTTCCTAAATTTTTGGTGTTTTGATTCTCGGATTTCGAGTGCTCAGTCATGTCCAACTCTTTGCAACCCCATGGACTGAGAAGGCCAGGATCTCTGTCTATGGAATTTTTCAGGCAAGAATACTGGCGTGGGTTGCCCTCTGTTTCTCCAGGGAATTTTCCTGACTCAGAGATGGAACCCTAGTCTCCTGCATCCCCTACACTGGCAGGCAGATTCTTTACCACTGGTACCACCTGGGAAGCCCTCCCTTTACTATTTATAAAAAGTATTGTCATTCCCCAGACTGAGGTAACTCTTTTACCTTATCATTTAGTAAAAGGAAGCTTAGAGTACCATAAGCCACAGGCAGATAAATCTCACTATATGTAAACTCTGATATCAGAAAATCTGTTTTTAAAATAAATACATTGCAGGAGAGGCCAATTCTTTGCAGTAATGACAGATTCACCATAAGATTCCTTTAAATTTTGGTCTAGCATGTAAATGTGGTTTAGATTACATGCAACTTTTCAGGAACATGTCTATTGTGCAAGAGTCAACGTTTCTGGGACAACCATGGGATAGGCATAGCAGCCAACTGCTATGGAATGCTTTAGGAGTTACTAAGAGCAGTGAGTTAGGAGCCAGAGTTCCCAAAGTCTTCTAAAGCACGTGCTCTCTTTCAGCCTCTAGAGGTTAGGGAAAACCTAAGAACTTTCATACTGAAAACTTGCTCCACGTCTAGTTAAATCCTAAGATGGAAGATGAACTGGAAACAAGAAAGAACATTTTAACCTCTGCTGAAATGTCGAATGTCCTAGTCCTGCCTAAGCTTGGCTGACACACGACTAATACTGATGCTGGGCCACCAGGGAAGTCCCTCACTGGTGTTTTTCTGTTCATTCATTGGTAAGCGCTGGGTTACTTCCATTCTGAGCTGTTGTGAATAGTGATACTATAACATGGTATACATCTATCTCTTCAAGACCTTGCTTTCAATTATTCTGGATGTACAATCAGAAGGAAGAGTAGTGGATCATATGGCAGCTTTATTTTTCGTTTTTAAAGAACTACTCTGTTGTTTTTAATAATGGTTGCACCACTTTGCATTTTAGATTCCTGTAGAGGTGTCAGTGCAGGAAGGTCACACTGAATTCTTACATATTCTAAACCTGATAATATTATATATGCAGGAACCAAGACATATGCTGAAAACTCACAGATAATACAAAACCAAATAGGAACATGCCCCTGGATCTTCTTGACACAGTCGAATGCCTTATATTATTCTACATACTACATCAAAAGTCCCAAGGAAAGCAAACAAGCAAGAGTGATTTTTTGTCTTCATAATGTTTGATTATCTCTGTTAGAGTCTCTGTGATAATTTTAGCCAAAAGATTTCTCTACCCCTTGAAAGGATAAATCTTCTTGGGTTCTTCAATTCGGCTTTGGCTTTTGCACGGCACCACTACCTTGCCTTGTACTGCAAAGAGGTAGAAGTTGGTATACCAGCTCTGTGGTTGTTATTCATGTCAGGTTATATTCATCCTCCACTATCCATAAATTAACCAAAATCTTGAACTTGGAAACAGAATGATGCCCCACCGACCCAGCATTGGGGAAAAATGTCCTGAATGACTAACACAGTAACCCAGCTAGACGCCTGTGTCTGTTAACCCAAAAAACTGATCTCTGGGCCAGGCACGTGGGGCCAGAGGAAGAACTAACTCTTGGCTGTATTATTGGATTTTTCCACCAAAGAATTATTGCAGGAAGACAGGTCATAAAGTCAAAGCATATATTACTGAGCAGGGAATACCGTCAGAGGCAAAAACAAACACCAGCAGGAAAAAAGGAAAGCCTGGCCCACTGTCCCTCACACGTCTCACCTCAAAGATGTTGGTGGTTGGAAGCTGTTTCAATAGCGATAGCTCAGACTGATGACAATACTCTCTAGAACTGTCTTTGTGACCCGGTTGTTTCATGTTTCATAAAACATCCAACGAAAAAAAGGAAGGTCATTTCCATGGGGAAGGATGTGAGTGAACGTCGTCCGGCAAAGCTAATACTTTCCTGAGCTACAATGTGCCTCAGATCAGCTTTCAAAGGTTTTGTGCTCTAATTTTCAAGGAGCTTGCTACTAACAACAAAACAACCATTTCTGGTACTGGAGTGCACGTACCAACATTTAAGAAAAAGATGACTTTTATACATAAGTGAAGTAGCTAAAGTCAGCGAACAAGTACTGGAACCTGGCATATCAAGGCATATTCATTCCCATAGAAAAGGAGACGTTGAGGAAATGTGTCTGGTCTGAACTTGGCATTGGACAGAAGGGAAAAAAAATCTCCCTGAAGAACTCATAACCACATTCTGGCACATATGTATTGCTACTCAATTTTGTGCTTCCAGCTTAGTCCAAAGAATCCTATGTAAGATAAATAAAAACATCTGCAATTATACTCACCATAGTAAAACTGACAAACACTGAAGACTAAGTAATAATCTGAAATTTTCTCTAAGAGAAAACACAATATTGACAAATAAACAATTGGATTAATTGATATCTAATTGGCAAGGATAGAAGTCTAAACAGCTTGAATGGTATCGAAGTGCTATGCACAAACAATTATTGATCTAAAACCGTATACCCAGAAAAACTATCTAGTAATGATATTTTTAGGCAAAACTAAACCGAGAGCATTTTCCATTAATAATATTTAATAAAACATTGAGAAAGTTCTAGGCAAGAGTAAGCAATCATATATGGAAGAGAGAAAGGATGAGTAAAGAAATTGATAAAGTATATGAGCAACTTACACAAGCAGTGATCTTGCATGAAATAACAATAATAATTTCTAACTTTGTTAAAATACACAAGAAAGAACAAAAATATAATGTAATGAGGGTAAATGGTATATAAGCAAGGAGGGGTAGTTTGGGATTATAGAGGACAAGTTTCTATAATGTTAGGTAACAGGGCAAAGGCAGTGAGTAACTGTACATATCTGCCAGGGTTCTTAGGAAACAGACCCAATAGGATATTTATTATGGGAATTGGCTTACACAATTATGAAAGATGAGAAGTTTCCAAACTGCTGTCTGCAAACCGGAGAACCAGAAGAGCGGGTGACATCATTCAGTCCAGGTCCAAAGTCCTGGAGGCCAAAGGAGCTGATGGCATAAGTCTCAGTTTGAGTCTTAAGGCTTGAAAACTAAGGCATGTTCGTGTCCAAGGGCAAAAGAAGATGGAGGTATCTGCTCCAACAGAGAGAGCAAATTCACCCTTTCTCTGCATCGTTGATACGTTTGGGCCATCAGTGAATCAAAGATGCCCACCCACACTTACAAAGGATAAGATAGTAAATATTTTAGACTCTATGGCTCATATGTTATCTCTGCCTTGTACTATTCTTTGTTGGTTTTTTGTTTTAATTTTTAGCCACATTTTTTATATGCAAAAAAACATTTTTAGCTTATGGATTATACAAAACAGGCCATGAATTTGGTCTACAGGCTGTAGTATGCCAGGTTCTATTCTAGGCTGAACTTTCTGCAGTGATTCCCAGAAACTCATTAGAGGAATTACTAAAGAAGCAGGTATCCAAGGAGGGAGGAAGATGTGGGATCTAGGAAACAGGGATTCCAACGTATAAGAGAAGTGAAAGATATTCCCATCACAGAGGAAGAATATTCCAAGAACACGGTTTTGCAGCAGACCTGGAGGACAATCTTTCCAGAATGAAGCAAGAAGTTTACAAAAGAACTGACTCCAAGAAAAAGATGGAACTGAGAGGCTCGACTGACATATCTGAGTACATGAAAAGTGGTTTTACTCTTTTATTGAGTGTGTTTGGGGATGAATTTGTATTACCTGCATAGATAACCAAAAAGTAAAACAATAATGAACTCCAGGAAAAATGATCAGATATACAAAAAACAAAAGTACAGTCATAATACTCCACACAGTTCAGTTACTGATAATTAGGAAGAGGGCAGGAAATAATATGCTGTGGAAGAAAAGCTCTGACAAACCTAGACAACATATTAAAAGGGTGGTTGTTGTTCAGTTGCTTAGTTGTGTCCAACTCTTTGGGACCCCATGGACTGCAGCACACCAGGCCTCCCTGTCCATCACCATCTCCCGGAGCTTGCTCAAACTCATGTCCATTGAGTTGGTGATGCCACCCAACCATCTTGTCTTCTATCATCCCCTTCTCCTCCTGCCTTCAATTTTTCTCAACATCAGGTTGCTTTCTAATGAGTCGGCTCTTCACACCAGGTGACCGAAGTATTGGAGCTTCAGCTTAAGCATCAGTCCTTCCAATGAACATTCAGGACTGATTTCCTTCTCCAACACCACAGTTGGAGTCTTCTCCAACACCACAGTTCAAAAGCATCAATTCTTCAGCTCTCAGCCTTCTTTATGGTCCAACATCTGTACATGACTACTGGAAAACCCATAGCTTTGATTACACAGAACTTTGTTGGCAAAGTGGAATAAAAAGGTAGGGAAGCATCTAAAAATGTTAAATCTTTATTTCCAGGGGAAAAATTGTCAATAACTAATGGAAAACCTTAAAAGTCAAGAAATCATTGTTTGATTACATTGTTTAAAGCAAGGTACTTAATATTAGAAGCAGCTAAGAATGTTCTGCAATTGAATTTTCCTAACCCTCAGTCCCACATCATCTTCCTTCCAGTAATGGTAAAATGGATCTGGTTTTTGACAAGCTAATAATTAAGAAGGCAGCTGTGTAGCTGGTGGGCAATCTATCCTGATTGTGTGTGCACGTAGGCTCAGTCATGTCTGACTCTTTGCCACCTCATGGACTCTAGCCCACCAGCCCCCTCTGTCCATGGAATTTTCCAGGTAAGAGTACATGAAAATAAACCCAAGAAATAAAATATGAATCACAATAAAGTGCTATATATCTATAGGATATAGCTTCACTGTGGTCAGGGAATGATCAGTTCACTTCAGTTCAGTCACTCAGTCATGTCCAACTCTTTGCGACCCCATGGACTTCAGCATGCCAGGCTTCCCTGTCCATCAGCAACTCCCAGAGGTTGCTCAAACTCATGTCCATAGAGTCAGTGATGCCATCCAACCATCTCCTCTTCTGTCATCCCTTCTCCCCCTGCCTTCAGTCTTTCCCAGCATCAAGGTCTTTTCCAAGAAGTCAATTCTTCTCATCGGGTGACCAAAGTATTGGAGTTTCAGCTTCAGCATCATTCCTTCCAGTGAATATTCCTTTAGGATGGACTGGTTGGACATCCCTGCAGTCCAAGGGACTCTCAAGAGTCTTCTCCAATACAACAGTTCAAAAGCATCAATTCTTCGGTGATCAGCTTTCTTTATAGTCCAATTCTCACATCCATACATGACCACTGGAAAAACCATAGCTTTGAGTAGACAGACCTTTGTTGGCTAAGTAATGTCTCCACTTTTTAATATGCTCTCTAGGTTGGTCATAGCTTTTCTTCCTAGAAGCAAGCCTCTTTTAATTTCATGTCTGCAGTCACCATCTGCAGTGATTTTGGAGACCCCTAAAATAAAATCTCTCACTGTTTCCATTGTTTCTCCATCTATTTGCCCTGAAGTGATGGGACTGGATGCCATGATCTTCATTTTCTGAATGTTGAGTTTTAAGCCACATTTTTCACTCTCTTCTTTCACTTTCATCAAGAGGCTTTTTAGTTCCTCTTCACTTTCTGACATACGGCTGGTGTCATTTGCATATCTGAGGTTATTGATATTTCTCCCGGCAATCTTAATTCCAGCTTGTGCTTCATCCAGTCCAGCACTTCTCATGATGTACTCTGCATATAAATTAAATAAGTAGGGTGACAATATACAGCCTTGACGTAATTCTTTCCTGATTTGGAGCCAGCCTGTTGTTCCATGTCCAGTTCTAACTGTTGTTTCTTGACCTGTATACAGATTTCTCAGAAGGGAATGATATTTGCTATTAAAATCACAATAGATAATATTTTATTGAAAGTCGATGCCTGAAATATACATCAGTGAACAGTATTCTTTCGTATATCAGTTCCTTTTAGTTTTTCACTTTTGTCTAGACCCATCATGTCCTGAATATGCCTCAATACCCTGCATATCTAATTCTATATATCTAGGAATTTTAGCCCAATTAGAAACTCTCCATCCCAAATGTTTACACATTTTAATAAAGGCTAGCAGCTTGTGTAGGGTGAAGAGCTATCAAATTGAGCTGCTGGTGGAAAACTACAATCTTTCAACTCTCACTAGCCCAAAATTTCTTAAATAGATATTCTTACTGGCTCATTTCATAAGGGATTTAGAGTGCGAGTTTGCATTGAAAACATAGGGCACATCCCTGTGAAGTCTGTAACACAGTGGACAAAGCCACTAAGAATCATTAAATGACATTTATTCCCTGAGTTCTCAGCTGGAGAGAAAGAACAAAACAACCTGTTCATTGCCCTCTGTAGAAATTCGGATCTAATCTAGGTCTGAATATTAATCATGTTTTTACAGGAAGAGCATGCCAGGAAGCTTTTCTAGCTGGAAAAAAAAAATGAGAATGAAAATAAAGCAGTGCCCTTCATAAATCTGAGAGTTCTGAAAGTGATTCATCAAGCAATCATGTCAGGAATGCCTGGCTCTTACCAGATGTCTGGTTGGGTGTCAGATCAGATTCTTGAGACCCAGGTTGCAGGATGGAGCCTATCCTTTAGTAGTCCAGACCTGAACTTAAACTTTTTGAGATCCAAGTTAATGGAGGTGGAGGTTGGGGTGTTCCAGAGACGCACGTGTACTGCTGTGCTCTCAGCCGTTACTTGACTTGTGGAAGGAGAAGATGTGTTTCAACACTCTCTTTAGCATTCTAGAACAGCAGAAGCTGACCGTCATACTGGGTATCACATGTGCCTAGGAAGACATGTATGTGTGGGTGATAATTCAATTCATGCCCAGATATGCATTTACATACTACCTTGTCTCCTTGTCTACTACCTTTTGATTTCAACTAATCATATGCTATCCTATGAGTCTTTATATTTAAAGTACAACACATTTTAATTTTTATATTATTTTACCTTTTTCATTTATTCTCTCATCTACTGAAGCCAGCCGTAACCTTATGCAAGCTGGAACCATGCCTTTTACTTGGTAATTTCCATAGCATCTAGATTGAATTGGAATTCAGAAACATTCTGAATGAACAAAAGCCTATGTGATATTCTTCTTATAAAGGGCTATCATGAACTTAAGAAAAATCAAGATGCAGCATTTTCCACAAGCTCATCTGGTTCTTATTGGAATCAAATGACAAAACACTTATTGGATGAGAAACGCAGTTGTTGGTCTGTCCGTGGATCTTCCTGGATGCACGTTTCTTCCTGGGGCACAAACACTGATGATGCCTTCTTCTGGTTTTCTCTTCCTATTGGATGTCAAAAGCAAAATTACTTTAGAACTCTAAAATAGAAAGCCATCAATCAAAACATTGTTTTTGGGAGTCCACTCTGTCCATGGACTATTTTTCAGAAGTGGGTAGGTGTTATAAAATCAAAACCAGAACATCAATAACACCAAATCTAGAAATCACAGGGGTGTGTTAATGACTTTTTTAAAAAGGGGTATCCATTCTACATAACACTGAGCGGAGTTCCCTGTGCCATACAGCAGATCCTTGTCAGTGACCCGTTTTAAATACATGTACATGTATGCATGCGTGCTTCGTTGCTTCAGTCGTGTCCGACTCTCTGAGACCCCATGGACCACGGCCTGCCAGGCTCCTCTGACCATGGGGTTCTCCAGGCAAGAATACTGGAGTGGGTTGCCATTTCCTTCTCCAAATCTTTGTATGGCTAAGTCCCTCTGCTGTCCATCTGAAATTATCACAACATTGTTAACTGGCTATGCTTGAATATAAAATAAAAAGTTTAAAAAGGGTATCTTATCCATTTAACTATTCTAGACACAAGAATCATGACCCCAATTAGTCAGGTAGACACTACTGAGTTTAACAATACCTTAGAGCAGTGTTTCCCAAACGCACCAGTCTCTGGCAAGAAGTCAGTAAGTGTTCAATGAAAACAATAGTTCAATGAAAACAATTATTACTTTTGGGAAATGGTGCCTACTGTATCACTCACTTGAATAACTCCCAATGCCAATGCATGTAACTATAGTAATGATTCTGAGAAGTCCTTCTGTTAAGAAATCTGCTTGGCTTTAACTAGATGTTTTCCAAATGGATCTGCCTGAAGACCACCACCCTCTTTTATTTTTAATGATTTACTGACATTTCAAACAATACTAGTGCTCCAAGGAACACAATATAGAAAAATTCCCTAAAAAGTTTTTTTTAACTCAGTTATTTTTGAGAACACTGGAAGGATTCACTGAGACAAGTCACACTTGCTTTGTGTCATGAGAACTGTATGCAGCTGACTCTACCTAGGTGCGTTTATTACAGCTGCGCCGTTTTGTGTTCAGTCACGTCCAACTCTTTGTGGCTCCATGGGTGCAGGCTGCCAGGCTCCTGTCAGTGGAATTTCCCAGGCAAGAATATTGGAGTGGGTTACCATTTCCTCCTCCAGGGGATCTTCCCAGCCCAGGGATCAAACCTGCATCTCTTGCATCTTCTGAATTGGCAGGCAGATTCTTTACCGCTAGCACCACCTTGCATCATGGCTAACCTCTCCTTCCTAAGAAGGGCCTTCTAATCAGTGGGGCATGGAAAGAGTTTCTAATCTATCCTATCTTTATCTTTTCTTCTCTATTCTATTCACTGGTCTTGTCCCTCCTTTTTGGGGTGGAGTATATGTTTCTTGTTTCTCATCCCATGTTAGTAAATGTAGAAAAGTTCTTAACCATTGGTAACTACACAAATACCTTGTTGCTGAATTTCTTAGTCCTCACAACTTCGTATTTTCTCTGAAACATCCGTATTCTGCGATGTCTTAGGGAAAGCGAGAAATGGAAAGATATTCTCCTTGCTCTCTTAATATATTTTCCTTTATCCTCCTGAATATTCTATAATGATTAATGGCACATGTCTGCAATAGTTTGCCTCAACTAGCTTCATTGCCTCACCCCAAAAGCAAATACAATCTCTGCTATACTAATCAGATGGACTCTCTTGGCTCTCTGTTTGATAGCATTGTTCTTCATTTTATTCTCAACCAAAGTCTTAAGAAAGGTTACATTCTTATGTATGTAAGCTCATTCTGCTTGCACCCCAATTTGCTCTTCAAACAGCTGAAATCTAAAATGACATTGTTCTCCAACCCACTCCACTAACTCTGTCCTCAGAACACCAATAACCTTGTCTCTGTTATTATCTCAATCTTTTCACTGTAGGTGACCTATTGTCAGGGCTTTCATGAACTTTCCACACTCACAGTTTTAGTTACACTACACCTGCTTGATGATTCTAATTCTTGAACACTTTGTGAGATTCTCTATGCCCAGCCAACCCTAACCTTGCTAATTTCTTGGTGTCCGTTCTTGCTCACTCCTCCCAATCTGTTTTTTTTTCCTAGAAAAATCACTGCATTCTCTAATACTTAGCCTCCACTTATTAACTGACCATTTGCAGTTGCCTATCTCCACCAGGAGCATTTCACCTGTATCTCAGACTCACATGATACAATGTCTTTCCAACACCTTTATCCGGATGCTCCACACGACCTTACACTCAGCACATCCACAAGGTACTTTTGTAAATTAGTATTTATTGGAGTATAGTTGCCTCACAGTGTTGTGTTCGTTTCTGCTTACAATGAAATGAATCGGTTACACTTACACCTACCCTGCTCCCTTTTGGACTTCCTTCCTATTCAGGCCGCCGCAGGGCATCAAGTAGACTTTCCTGTGCTATACCCTATGTTTTCATAGTTATCTACTTTATCCATAGGATCAGTCAATGAATATGTGTCAATCCCTGCTCCCTATTCTTCCCAACCCCCTTTCACTCCTTCTCCCACCTCACAAAGATTTAATCTTCCACACATCATCTTTAGTCAGCTGGTGGCAACATTACAATCTCTGTCATCCCCCAAAGAAATCTGCGCTCCACCTCCATGGGCTCAGCCTCTTCTTTCCCTCACTTACAACAACTGAGAGTGACTTGACCCTTTCATCTCCATTACATTTCTCCATGGACGAGTCTCCGAATACCTGGCCTCACTCATTCCAGTTTATTGGCCACACAGCTTCTAAGATAATTTATCTAAAACACAAATCAGGTCAAGTCATTTCTTTGCTTCGTGCTTACCAGCCAAAGTCCAAAGGGAGGCTATCGTCTCAGAACCAGCTCTCTTTCAGGTGCTTTGTGAAGTCCTCACTTTTTCAAAGATTTATCTCTGCGAGCCTGGAATTTCTTCATACACTTCGAAAAATCAACATAATCCAGTAGATGGAATGCAGAAATATCTATGAGAACCCAGCTGTCTTCTCTTAAGCCAGAGAGAAGACCTGCAAAAATGTCAAGCAATGCCACATTCTTAGCGAATTTGATTCTTGTTTTGAAACATACAGCTGTTTTTCATAAAAATAGGTTATCTGTGTTGACATATAATACATTTATTGTTTTTTTTAAGTGAATGGGTGAATATTTTAGATGCCTGAGCTGTAATTTCTAATAGAAGCTACAGACTGAAGTACCCTGTATAATCTAAAATTCTTTGGGACCCACAATCAGTTTTAACAATCTAAAGTGGTCCTGAGATTAGAAACTTTGTAAACTTTCCATCTAAAGGTTATAATGCTATCTCCTTACCACACAGGTGTTCACTCACCTATTTAATGCATTTATTCATTCATGATTTATTTTAAAAATAATAGTGTTACGTTTAATCGTGTTACGTTTAATCTATATCTGACCCAATCAACTCTGGAGCCACCTCCTTGAGAAAGGATTCCTCAAATTCTAGTCAGTATTAGGTTATTTCTTTTCTGTGCTCCAAATGGTGCTGAGCTAACTTGCTATGTTTATCTCTTCAAAAGGCTTGTCAACTCCTGAAGAAGATACTGTATTTTATTCACTTTTGAAACCTCGTCCCTACCTCAGTGCTTCAAGATAATTGGTAATTGTTCACAAATCAGAGGTAAGTGTATGACTGATTTTTAAGACGCTTTCATTTTATGTGTCTGGTTTTCTCCCCATTGCCCCCAAAGTTGAATCAGTCTTAACTTCTCCTAAGTGATGATCGCAGATCATCCATTTCATGTACTTATTCACCCAATCATCCATTAAAACAAATCCTGAGAGCTCACTGTGTCTCAGGCATTGGACTAGATACAGTTTTCACAGATGAAAGAAAACAGACATGTTCTCTTTCCATTTGGAGAAACTTTTCTATAAAGAAAACTCTGTTGTACTGAAAAAGACTGAAAAGATATGCAGATAAATGTATACTTGTAAATATCCATGTGGTTACTAGGGGAAAAGAACAGAGGTCAGAGGTGTTTAGGAGGGGACAATCTTTTGATAGGTTGGATAATCAGGGAAGGAGTCCCTTCCAGTATGGTATTTAAGCTGCAACTGAAAAAATGAAAAGAAAAAGTGAAGTGTGTAGACCTTGAGTTAGTAAAAGCGTGCTAAGTCACTTCAGTCTTGTCCGATTCTTGCAACCCCATGGACTGTAGCCCAACAGGCTCCTCTGTTCATGGGACTCTCCAAGCAAGAATATTGGAGTGGGTTGCCATTTCCTTCTCCAGAGGATCTTCCCAACCCAGAGACTGAACTCACATTTCCTATGTCTCCTGCATTGGCAGGTGGGTTCTTTACCACTAGCACCACCTGGGAAGCCCTTGAGTTAGTGAAGACCTCGCCATATTTGAGGAGCTGAAAGATGATGATTCATGTGGCTGGAGTAGCATGAGCAAGGGCCAGGATGGTCTGACTTGAAGAGGGGGCAGATGCCAAACCATGCAGGACCTTATAAGTAAGTAAAGTCATCAAAACTTATCATCCAAACAGGGACAGTTTGCAATGAAAGTGAATGGTCTTTACAAAAACATAGTCAACTGATATGAACAGAATTGTGTTTGGCAAACCAAGACAGACGGTCACCCTATATATAAGTCATTTTAAGGTGATAAGGGTTACCTAGGTGTCTCAGTGGGTAAAGAATCTGCCTGCAATGGGGAGACACAGGGAACACAGTTTCAATCCCTGGGTTAGGAAGATCCCCTGGAAGAGGGCATGACAACCCATTCTGTTGTTCTTGTCTGGAGAATCCCATGGACAGAGGAGCATAGCTGGCTATAGTCCAGAGGGTCACAAAGAGTCAGACGTGGCTGAAGGGAATGAGCACGGAAGGTGATAAGGCTTTATGTCAAGTAAAATAGGAAGTTATTCAAGGATTTTTGAGATCTCTCTGGTTGCTACCTGGAAAACAGAAAATGAGAGAGTCAAATTAAAAATAAGAATACTTTTTAGGAAGCTCTTGCAGCATTTTGGATAAGTAAGAATTCAATAATTTGGGGATATTACATGTGAAGTTCCTATGAGACATCCAAGTGGAGATAAATGAAAGTTGGCCTTTGCATATCCAAGGTCAAACTCAGAAAAAAAAAATGGCCAAAAATATTTAAATGGCAGGCATCAGCACATAGATGACACAGAAGTAAAATAAGATTCAAATTATTCCCTCTTGCCTCTTCTGTATAAAAAAGCTGATATAATTCTTCCCTGCCCTAATTCTATATCTGTTATATAAAAGGAGTTAGAAATTGGCTTCCATCTTTAAATTTTGAAAGTTTTGCTATCTTCTATTCTAGGATAACTTCAAAGACTGATTATATTGCATCTTTTGGAAAACTGAATTTTCAGCATTTCTGGATAGAACTTGTACCATAGAGTTGTGATATTCCTCAGGTTTGAGAGTAGATCACTTCTGAAAACTGAATCATTTTCTAAGTAAATGAGTGAGATCAGTTAATATTTATTTTAATCCCATGTTGAAACTATTTAGAAAGTTAAGGAATCTGATTGGTGAAACATCAAGCTCTGATGTTTTCTTCCATTTTTTTTTTAACATTTGGATTTCATATACTGAGTTTTCTTGAATTGGTGAATCCTGAGTTATGTTTTTAAAACTGATGTAGTTCTTTTCTCTAAGTCACCATTACTTCATTAATTATGGGTGGGTCTCTTTCCACTTTTAGACTTAAAGCTAAAACTGAAATGCTTAGGTCATTAATCTTTGTACTTTCAAGTTCGTGTAAGAACTCATGCTTGTGGAATTCTCTAACTGAACTGATGATTTCAAAAATTTGGAAGAATATTCTACCAAATCTCCTGAAATCTTATTATTCTTCTGACTAGTACATGTAACACACAAATGAAAATAAATAACGATGATTTGCTAATAGAATTTAGTCCTGATCTATTTTTACTATTAAATGGGGATACAAGGCATGTGTGACTGAAAAAACATGCCTGATTACATATTTTTACACACTAGTTTCAAGAAGTTACTAGACCTGGAACTCTTAAAATAAGAATATATTACTCAATTTTTCATCTATCTCAAAGATTTTAATAAGAAGAAAAATTTCATGATTCTGGTTAAGTAAGTAGATTATGTATATTTATATGTGTGTATATATATGCTTGTATGTGTATAGGTAGATGTGGATACAATATTTATGTATGTAGTATATCCATATATACTACCTGTGCATATGTATATACACATGTGTATATGTATAGGTGTTCATATGTATACTACGTGAATGTGTAGATATAAGTATGGATAGTTATCAACATTATGCTGATGAATCATTATCAACATTATGTTGTTGGTATTGGTTTCAGGCTCCCACTATTTAGACGACTAACCTTGACTGAGATCTTTACCCTTTTTAAAATTATTAAATTCTATTTTTAAAAATAAGTATCACTCATTACTTTCTGTTATAAATACTGTATTTTCCTTTAAACAAATTTACTTTAATTATTCATTTAGCTGTGCTGGGTCTTTTTCGTGATGCTCCTCTAATTGTTACATTACGACATGTGGAGTCTTAGTTCCCCAACCAGGGATCGAACCTGCATCCCCTGGATTGCAAGGCAGATTCTTAACCACTGGACCTCCAGGGAAGCCCTTAAAATTATTAAGTTCTTTTTAAAAACAAGCTTGTGTGTGCTGCTCTCCTTTCCCATGGGAATGGCCATCCCAGTTCTCAGTTCAGTTCAGTCATTCAGTTGTGTCTGACTCTTTGCAACCCCATGAACGATAGCACGCCAGGCCTCTCTGTCCATCACCAACTCCCAGAGTTTACCCAAACTCATGTCCATCAAGTTGGTGATGCCATCCAACCATCTCATCCTCTGTTGTCCCCTTCTTCTCCTGCCCCCAATCCCTCCCAGCATCAGGGTCTTTTCCAATGAGTCAACTCTTTGCATGAGGTGGCCAAAGTACTGGAGTTTCAGCTTCAGCATCAGTCCTTCCAAAGAACACCCAGGACTGATCTCCTTTAGAATGGACTGGTTGGATCTCCTTGCAGTCCAAGGGACTCTCAGGAGTCTTCTCCAACACCACAGTTCAAAAGCATCAATTCTTCGGTGCTCAGCTTTCTTCACAGTCCAACTCTCACATCCATATGTGACCACTGGAAAAACCATAGCCTTGACCTTTGTTGACCCAGTCCTCAGGAGACATAAAAGTATTTCTTTAATCCTCATGAGCACTTGTTCAAGATGCAACTTTTCAGAACAAGCATTTTCATGGGCAAGTCATGGGGAGAATTACTCTGGGTGATACACCCCCTGCCCTCCAATGCAGACCCCCAGATCAAGACATACATTATATAACTGTTTGCAGAAGCTCTGCTTTGGCAGCAGAAGTACCGTGATACTTGGATGAATGAATCTTAGGGGACTGGCCAGACAGAGGAGAAATGTCACATGACATCCTTCATATGTGGAATCTAAAAAGAAAGGATACAAATGAACTTACTTATAAAACAGAAAGAGACACACAGACTTAGAAAACAAACTGACGGTTGCCGGGGGAAAGGGACAGTCAGAGAGTTTGGGAAGGTCATGTACACCCTGCTGTATGTAAAACAGATAACCAACAAGGACCTATCGCATAGCACATGGAACTTTGCTCAGTGTTATGTGTGAGCCTGGTTGGGACCGGGCTTTGGAGGAGAATGGATACATGTACATGTGTGGCTGAGTCCTTTCGCTGTTCACCTGAAACTACCACACCATTGTTGATCAGCTATGCAGCTGCTGTTGCTAAGCCATGTCTGACTCTGTGACCCCATGGACGGTAGCCCATCAGGTTCCTCTGTCCATGGGATTCTCCAGGCAGGAATACTGGAGTGGGTTGCCATTTCCTTCTCCACCCCAATTCAAAAAAAAAGGTTAAAGTTTGGGAAAAAAAAAATCTTAGAGGGCTGGCATGAGAATGGGTTTCATTCCTAAGACAAAATGTCCAGCTATTTTTTTTTAATCTCTTCTGCTCACACCCCTCTCTTCCTCCTTTCTCTGCTGCCTCTTTCCTTTCTCTTCATCTAACGCCCATTACCTCCCAGAGTCTCCCCTTCCAGGGGGCTGTCCACCGCAGGGCATGCTCGACTTTTGGGGACTGAGACCCACTGGCTCCCGGCCTCCCTGGCGCTGTGGCTCTGAGTGATGCAGGACTCTGGCAACAGGGGCTGCCTGAGGCTCTGATTGATGAGCCAGAACACTCAGATTCAACCTGACAGGCAGCTTCAGTGATCTGCAGGAATTCACAGGAGCATTTTTCCCCTCCTGGGTGAGTCCAAGTGCTCTCTGCAGCTGCCAGTCTTTCGTCCTTCAGTCCTTGCCCGGGGGCAGGTTGGAGATGTTAACCCACACTCTTTAGACAAAAACAGGGCTGCTTCTTGGCCTCAGATACTAAGAGAAAAAGGATCTGAAAATGCCTTAAAATTGCCCCATCGTTATATCACCATTCGGTTAACTGCCCCCACCGACCGCCCCCCAAAAAAACTAAAGGAAGGAAGAAGAGGAGAAGGAGGACAAAAAACTTAGCTCTGTAATTTCCCTAAGGCCACAAAACACTGTATATTCTATAATGAGAGGTGGCGCTGAGTAACATAGGCTGTTGGGTCCTCCTGGATATTCAGGGTTGGTTTTTACTGCTGGGCTTCCCTGGTGGCTCAGATGGTACAGAATCTGCCTGCAACGTGGGAGACCTGGGTTCAGTCCCTGGCTTGGGAAGGTTCCCTGGAGGAGGGCATGACAATCCACTCCAGTATTCTTGCCTGGAGAATCCCCATGGACAGAGGAGCCTGGCAAGCTCAGACTCAGCTGAGCGACTAAGCATAGTACAGGAGAAGCCGATTCAACAGAGAAAGAATGAAACCTTATCCATGTGCATAGTCATTCAGTGTAAAATTTATGCAGGATTCTAGGCTGACAAATTGAGGTGCGTCCTTTTTTCAAGGCAAACCTATGTTATGCTTCCTTCTCCAGGACCCTGTGGAGTAAGTCATTTCTGAACATATTGCCTCATATAGGTGACTTAATCTAATAAGTCATTGACTGAAATGGAATTGAACTTTTTAGAAGTAAATTTCATGCTTGATATGTTTCTTGGTAAGAACTGCTGCTAAACAAACAAACAAACAAAAAAACACAGAGTTGACACCAAACTCTTGAATATTTCTGAAATACGTACATGCAAGATTTTGATGGTGTAGGTAAGGTTATTCAAGTGTAACTTATACCATATACCACAAACTTCTAAGATGTCTATTAAGTAAAAATGACAAAACGACCTCAGATTTTAAAAAATGAAGTCAAGAAAATTTAATTACCTAAACTATACTTTGAGTCCAATATTTTATCTTCATAGCAATTCTCACTCTATTGCTATTAAACTAAGAGCCAGCAAATCAGCTGTCAATTTGATTAAAATAAAAAAAAAAACAGAATTATCCATCAAATTTCATTTCTCACCAGCAATAAATGCACACACTTCTATATTTTAAATGGATAACCAATTTGGACCTGTTGTAGAGCACAGGGAACTCTGCTCAGTGTGGCAGCCTGGATAAGAGGGGAGTTTGGGAGAGAACAGATATGTGTATTCACATGGCTGTGTCCCTTCGCTGTCCACCTGAAACTATCAAACAATGTTATTTGGCTATACCCCAGTGCAAAATAAAAAGTTGAAAATATAAAACACAACTTCCATTAAATGTTTGAAAATACCAGCAGAAGAGTTGGCGGTATTAAGAAGCTTGAAGACCCCTCCCATTTTTAGATACATGTCTAGGCATTTTGAAGTGTACTCGTTTCCCAGGCAACGTAGAGCATAATATTTTCTCGCTCTGGGTCCTAGAATGGCTCTGAGTTTGCACTATGCCAGCATATAGCAGCCTGGCAATGCTGATTTTCAGTGCCTCACAAGTTCAGACTCATAGGCAAGAATTTTAGAGCCATCGCCCAGGCCTGAATCAGCCAAGACTAAATCCAGTCCATCACTCGACAGTGATATTTGTGTTTTCTTGTTCTGAATGTTGTTCAAAGAAAAACAAAGCCCAGGGGAACTGGGTACAGTTTGTTAGCCTGCAAATAGCAATTGCATTAATGAAGCCATATAGAATAGACTTGGTCACCACGAAATTACAAGAGCTATTTTTGACTGCTACATTTATTTGAAGTGGAGAATCAAGTGAGTCACCATTATTATCTATTGTTCTTAAAGAAAAAATTAGTAATATCTAAAGCCTTTCAGATAAAAGATGATACACCAGCATATTCTTAAGCCTTCCATTGTCCCCAGTTTCAGCTATCTAATTCTGAGTCTGTTATGACTGCCTTTTGGATTAAGCCCAAATCTGTGGTCATTGGCAGGAATTATCTCAAAGAACATCTGTCTTATGAATCTCCATCTAATTTTTTGCACTTGTTTGGGGTGACTCTAATCTTAGCACTGATAAATCACCACTTATTCTATAATTACCCTTTGGGGAGCAATAAATGTTGAAAATGTAGAAACATTCCCTTTCTTATTCAAAATCTCAGAATTAAAATTTACACATATGTTTTGAGGCCCAACTACTATTTTTTTCCCCCAAATTCTAACATCTGTAGAGATTGCCATCTCACGCTTTGACTTTCCAAGAAAGATCTTGCCCCCCAGGGGATGAAACCTCTTAGAAGACAGGTGTTGGAGCAGCTTCTTCATGCTGACTGCTCCTCACCTTGGAAGGTAACACAGTCTCTATTTCTGCAGTGAAATGATGTTAACAAGGCCCACCTATGATTTTCAAAGAGCGTTTGCTTTTGCCTTCAGAAAAGTTTTAAAAGGAAGAAAGAGAGAGGGGAAGGAGGAAGGGAAGAAAGGAAAGAAGGAAGAAAGAAACTCTCTTTGTGTTTTTTCCCCTACCCCTTGGAAAGAATTACTGAAGGCAGACACATTGATAAAATATGCCACAGCTTGTAAACAGTGGAAAGTTTCTGGTTTTGTGTGGGTTGAGTTGATCAATGTTGTGGGAAAACCAGGTGATGCTTCTTCTCCACCTACCTTAGGAGAAACACCCTGCTGAGTTTAGCTTTTCTCAGTAGGCCTGGGTCTGCCTCTGAACTTCAGTCATCCATCTCAGGGAACTGCGACGATGCTCTGGCTAATCATAAGGGTGGTTGGGAACAACTCTTGCAAGGGACTTGGATATTATTAACCTTTATGGGTCAGGATCACAGCTGTCTAAATGGTTCTTTAACAACCATGACATCAGTGAAGTATTTCTGATGGCTGAAATAAGAGATTTCCTATTATGAGCCTTTTTGGAGCAATGTATTTGCATGAAAACTCATCAGGCTTACGCAGACACAATTTGCCTACAACATGGACACCATCTTCCTTGAATTGGGGCAAAATGGATTTCTTAGAAGAAGTCTATGTAAAAAGCTCCACATTGCCAATTATGAATAAGGAAAGAAGCCATACTTAAAATGAACCTTGGTTGTTTTACAAGCAGGACATGAGAGTTGGACTATAAAGAAAGCTGAGTGCCGAAGAATTGATGCTTTTGAACTGTGGTGTTGGAGAAGACTCTTGAGAGTCCCTTGGACAGCAAGGAGATCCAACCAGTCCATTCTAAAGGAAATTAGTCCTGAATATTCATTGGAAGAACTGGTGCTGAAGCTGAAACTCCAATACTTTGGCCACCTGATGCAAAGATCTGACTCATTTGAAAAGACCCTGATGCAGGGAAAGATTGAAAGCAGGAAGAGAAAGGGATGACAGAGGATGAGATGGTTGGATGGCATCACTGACTCAATGGACATGAGTTTGAGTAAACTCCGGGAGTTGGTGATGGACAGGGAGGCCTGGCGTGCTGCAGTCCATGGGGTCGCAAAGAGTCGGACATGACTGAGCGACTGAACTGAACTGAACTGAACTTACTAAAGCAAGTATCTTGGGAATTCTGTGCAAGAGATACTGATGGATTGAAACACTTTGACATCTGAGGAAACTGTGTGTTGGTAGCCTCGTTTAAGTCTATTGCTGCTGCTGCTGCTGCTAAGTCGCTTCAGTCATGTCCGACTCTGTGCGACCCATAGACGGAAGCCCACCAGACTCCCCCATCCCTGGGATTCTTCAGGTAAGGACACTGGGATGGGTTGCCATTTCCTTCTCCAATGCATGAAAGTGAAAAGTCAAAGTGAAGTCGCTCAGTCATGTCCGACTCTTAGCGGCCCCATGGACTGCAGCCCACCAGGCTCCTCTGCCCATGGGATTTTCCAGGCAAGAGTCCTGGAGTGGGGTGCCATTGCCTTCTCCCTCATTTAAGTCTATTAATATTCAAATGGGGCCTCCCTTAGCACTTCATGTATGTCATTTGGAATTTATCTCTTTGGATTTGTGTCCAGGTCATGCATGTGCTTATGCCCTAACTTTTTTTTTCCAGACAGTGATCTCCATCTTGACTGTACACAGACCTAAATTACTTTCCCTTACTCATTACTACTCTAGGAGTAATAGTGCATACTTTTGGTAAATGAATTTTTAATAAGTATAAATAGATTCTGTTTTAAGAATGTTTCTCTTTTTTTTCTAAATAGAAAGACACATGTCTACACACTGACAATTGTAGATGAACCCTTAGGACTGGGAATGCCCTTGTTCCTATTTCTGAATTCAGTGATATTTAAATTTTAGGGAAATTTTTCTATCATAGGTTTTCATAAAATTTCATAAAGAGGGACAGACAAAAAAAAGTGAGACAGGCTGACTTTTTAAACCATTTTGATATTTCTCTCATATCTGGCTTTCATTTCCTCCTGATGCTTGTTTTCTTTTCAAAGAGAAGAGCCAATCACTTCTCATCTTTCAAAAAACATCTTAAAAATCTTATTAAAAGTATTATGTATAGTTTATTACGAGTTAATAGTTAATTGAGACTGGAAATCTGAGATCTCTCCAGGGATACTCTGAAAACTTTCATTTCTTTGTTGAATTGGTCTCTATTCTTACCAAGCATAGTGAAATTGCCAAAAGAAAATTGATGTCATATAACCCAATGGATACAATGAAAACCTGAAATTTCTTTCTACCTCATAGCTCTCAAGGAGAATTGCCCTCAAAATGCTGGAAGCACAATTCCTTTTGATCATCAGAATTTTCAGGTCTGTTGAATCCAACAGTTGGGCAGAATTGTTGCCCTGTTCAGACAGACACCAAGTTTAAAAAAAAAAAAAAGCCCAAGTACCTTTTTGATCTAACTTTAAAAAGCATTGTCAATACCAAAACCACGGCGACTGTAGACTATGGGTTGTTTATTATGCTAGAAGGAGTCTTCTGTCCCGTATTGTTTGAGTGGTATGAGAGACATTGTGCGCCTGCTCTCCCTCTGGGACCCTCATGAAAAGGAGGTGTTTTGTCTCCCTGCCTGTGCCCGTAAATGAATTCTGCAAAGTAAACACAATATATAAATCCCAGCCTGGCTCCAAAGTCATGTGATGTACCTCCCTTTGGCCATAGAGGAAGTTACTCATGCTTATCAGAGGACCATATTTGGTGTGCCATTATTAGGTGGCAGGCAATATGGTAACAAGACTCCATTCAGTGGATTTTACCAACAGGATGTACCAAGACACGGTGTCCCAGCCTACTGGCTGCTGGGAAGGTGTTCTTTACCTGGCCCATAAGGCAGGGGGAGCTTCTAACAGCAAAAAGAGAAGTCAGATCCTTTGAGAACTAGCCTCAGATGACCAGCTCATGTAGGTGACACCGTTAGATACATCAATTTTAAAATGCTCTGAAACAGACTCACAAGCTTAGAGAATGAACTTACGGTTGCCTGGGGGATGGGGAGAAGAGGGCGAAGGGTAGTTTAGGGGAGTTTGGGATTGACATGTACACCCTGCTATATTTAAAGTGGATAACCAATGAGGTCCTACTATAAAGCACAGGGAACTCTGCTCGATATTATGTGGCAGCCTGGATGGGAGGGGAGTTTGGGGGAGAATGGATAGATGTTTATGTACAGCTGAGTCCCTTTGCTGTCTGCCTAAAACTATTACAATAGAGTTATTATAATATATCACAATATATCACCTAAAACTAACACCCTTTTCTTAAGTATCACAACATTGTTAATTGGCTATGCTCCAAAATAAAAAGTTTAAGAAATAAATGAATAAAAATGGGTTCTTGCCTCCACGGTACTGATGTTTGGAGAACGTTTGGCATTTATTTCTCCATCTAAATCAATCAGGAATGACTTGCCTCCCATGAGGAAACCAAATACATCTTCAGGAATGTAGCCACTGGACATAACCATGACCACATTATAAGCTAGACAATGAGAAAGGACAATGAAGAAGGAAAGTCAAGCTGAAATTTTATTGCTTCATGACGAAAACATCCCATGTATTTCCTGTTCCTAACTCACAGCCTCTTCCCCACACGTGCATCAGTTTTGTCTGACTCTCCTGTTTCTCCAGAATTCTTCAGAATATTTTTGTCTGATGACTGTCGTCAGTGAAGTTGCATTGTTGGGTTAAATAAAATTGTTTTGAAGCCATGAACACCTGGACTCAAATCCTGACTCTGCTGCTTGTGAGCTGTGTGGCTTTAGACAAGAGCTTTCTGAGTCTCGTTTACTTTATGGAAGCAATTTATGAAAGATTTTATAAGATAGCACCAGAAATCCAGAATAACTTCAGAGAACCTGAGGGTATGAAAGCAGATCATTATTCTAAGATATATCTTGAGCAAATCAACACATTGAAAATACTGGTGCTAATTTTTTTTAAGATGAAGGATTAAAATGGAAGTATTTTGTTAATTACCATCCTAAGATTTTTAGCATAATGCATAAGAAAAATAAAGATTTTATTTTTATCTAAAGTCTTCAAATGATCCTTAATGCTTATGTGAAAATATTGGTCAGATATCACTGATTTTAATTTGAAATTTAGAAATATAAATAATTAAAATTTTTGTTGCTCCTCTATGAGGTTAATTGACATACAGCATTACATTAGTTTCAAGTGCACAACATAATGATATTTATATATTTTATGAAATCATCCCCATAGTATATTTAATTAACATCCATCACTACACATCATTACTAAAGCGTTTTTTTTTCTTGTGATGAAACCTTTTAAGATCTGCTCTCTTAACAACTTTCAACCGTATTGTACAACACCATATTCTCAACTATAGTCCCCATGTTGTTCATTGCATCATGACTTATTTTAGAAATAATTTAGAATTTTAGGTATTAAAAAAATCAAACATAAGCATCTTTGAAAACATAATTGAGAGTCTTACAAGCTCCTCTTCTCTTTATTTCTCTCTAAGGAAATTTTTGTTGGAAACTTAAACACTTTTGTCAACATTTGTCCAATACCCATCATGTTTTGTATCTGTTAAAAATTTAACTCACAATGTTAGCTCAATAAACATTTCAATCATGTAACAAAGGCTAAAGAATCAAGCAGGTCCCCATTTTAAATGCTGAGGCATTTATATCAAATCTGGAAGACATAACTTTGGATTTTCTGTGGAGGTTAAAGTAGCCTGCTTTGGTCTCTCTCTACTTTTATACCATCTCCGTGGATTGAGATGGTGTAAAAGTGGGCTTCACAAGTGGTGCAATGGTCAAGAATCCGCCTGCCAATGCAGAAGACACAAGAGACGAGGGTTCCATCCCTGGATGGGAAAGATCCCCTGGAAAACGAAATGGCACCCCACTCCAGTATTCTTCCCTGGAAAATCCTACGGACAGAGGAGCCTGGCGGGCTACAGCCTATGGGGTCACAAAGAGTCGGACACGGCTGAGCATGAGTGTGCACGTGCACACACACACACACGTCGTTACCAGACAAAGTCAGAGCAGAACTGCCCAGCAGTGGCATCAAATTTATGAAGAGTCAGAGTTTCAAAATGAGTATTTCAAGGGATAGCATTAATGTTTTTCCTTCTTAGTACTAATTTGAGAAACTAAGAGCCAGGCCTCCCTGTCCATCACCATCTCCCAGAGTTCACTCAAACTAACGTCCATCGAGTCAGTGTTGCCATCCAGCTGTCTCATCCTCTGTTGTCCCCTTTTCCTCTTGCCCCCAACCCCTCCCAGCATCAGAGTCTTTTCCAATGAGTCAACTCTTTGCATGAGGTGGCCAAAGTACTGGAGTTTCAGCCTTAGCGTCATTCCTTCCAAAGAACACCCAGGGCTGATCTCCTTTAGAATGGACTGGTTGGATCTCCTTGCAGTCCAAGGGACTCCGGGAGATGGTGATGGACAGGGAGACCTGGTGTGCTGCGATTCATGGGGTCGCAAAGAGTCGGACACTACTGAGCAACTGAACTGAACTGAACTGAACTGAAGAGCCAGTTACAATTTACAAACCTGTTCACTAGAAAAAGGAACCATACTGTGGAAAGGATCAGTTATGATTCTGGTCAGTGTCCATCTCTGCTCACCATGTAAGGATTTATATAAATTTGCATTGTACAAAGAGCTTCCCAGCTGGCACTAGTGGTGAAGAACCCACCCGCCAATGCAAGAAACGTTAAAAGGCGTGGGTTTAACCCGAGTCGGGAAGATCCCCTGGAGGAGGAAATGGCAACCCACTCTGGTATTTTTGCCTGGAGAATCCCATGGACAGAGGAGCCTGCTGGCTACGGTCCATAGGGTCACAAAGAGTCAGACACAACTGAAGTGATTTAGCACACATTATAACAAATGAAAACAATCCATGCTACTCTCAATTCTATGGGAATCTAGTTTGCTTCCTTTGGTGATTTAAACACATATCTGGGTCTGAACACATACATTTTTGAAATGCCAATTTGTCAACTTTGTTGTTGCCATATGGCTTTTGTGAGGTACGATTCAGGCTTGTCTTAAAAAAAAAAAAAAAAAAA
>SJYQ01002666.1:495609-618087 GCA_006410935.1 Redunca redunca
GTGGCTTAAAATTAAATGAGTTCACTATCCATTCTTAGAAATTAGAAAAGAAACAGAATAAACCCAAAGAAAGGAGAAAAACAGATAAACAAAATAAGTATAAAAACAGAAGGTAAAATTTCATATAAATATTCAAAAAGATAAAAGTTGTTTTAAAAGACAGATTTATTAAGAAACATAAGAAGAGAATATGCAAACAGATAGCATTAAAAGGGGGAAATAAATACTTTTCCCACAGACATGTAAAAAGAAATAAGAAAATACTACAAACAACTTTAGGCCGATAAGTTTATAAACTGATGAAATATATAAATTTTTAAGAAACTTAAGTATAAAAATGACTCAAGATGAAATAGAAATTCCCTACAAATTAAAAAATGAAATTAAATCTGTAGTATAAAAGAAATAACATGCAAGATTATTTTACTTGTGAATTCTACCAAAAATTTCTCACACAAACTTTTCCAGGGAAT
This sequence comes from Redunca redunca, assembly GCA_006410935.1. Taxonomy (NCBI): domain Eukaryota; kingdom Metazoa; phylum Chordata; class Mammalia; order Artiodactyla; family Bovidae; genus Redunca; species Redunca redunca. The sequence continues at coordinate 496,083 of SJYQ01002666.1, forward strand.
AGAAAAAGATGGAATAATTCCCAAAATATTTCACAAGACGACACAGCCTCGATGTAAAATTTAGCTAAAGGCAAAATAAAATAGGAAAATTACAGGTCAGAACAGTTGTAATTCACTACCTTACCGAGTGAAAGGAGATAAACCTCATAATTATACCCATGATAGCAAAATGATATCCAGTAAAATTCAATAATCATTCATGATAAAACTTTTGGTAAAGTAAGAATAGAATGTTTTCAACTTGATAAAGAAGACCTGTAAACCTCTAGAGCAAACATCATTCAAAATAGTATAAGCCTGAAACTATTTTTTTTAAATCATGAACAAGACAAGAATGAGCACTATTGTTACATTTTTTCCACATTGTAGTGAAAGTCCCAATCATCAGAGTAAAATGAGAAGAAATAAATATTTCAAGAATTTCAAAGACAGGAGCCAATCTCTCATTATTTATAGATGAATTATCTACAGAGAAACCCAAAATATCAAAAGAGGCATTATTTACGTTTATTCTAAAAATTAGCAAGAAATCAATCAGAAAACAAAATCCACTGCATTTCTAGATATTGAAAATTTCGGGTACAAAATATAATTTAAAACGTCTCTTGCAAAAGCAACAAAGTGTATAAAGTGCATAAACACATGGGAATAAATCTAACAAAAGTTATACAAGGCATGCATAATTAGAAAGCTTTTTAAGTTCATTAAAGAACTCGACTAATGGAAAAATACACTATGTTCTTGAATAAGAACATATCAAGAAGAGTCATATCATAAAGTTGTCAATTCTACTCATGTAGATCTAAGCGATAAATAGAATACCAATTTCAAAATGTTATTCATGAAATTTGGCAAGCTGATTTCAAAATTCATACAAAAGAATAAAAAGGTAATGGATAGCCAATATACTCTGAAGGAAACAAAGTCAGAAGAAGGAACTTGTCTTATTAGATATCAAGACTTATTTTACTATAATAATTGACATGATACTAATCATGTGATTAATGTGATACTGCACATTAATTGATAAATAGACAAGAGGATAGAACAGAGAATTTAGAAATACAGTCACTTGGATTTGGACACTTGACTTATGACAGAGATTGTATTTGAAATAAATGAGGAAAAGATGAACTGTTACATATCTGCTACATTCAAATTTTATAAATTGAAATTCACCCCCTCTTTACACTATATACAAAACTCAAGTTGAAAAAGGAATAAGTAAATAAATGTGGGAGTCAGAACTATGCAGTTCCGAGAAGAGACTGTAGGAGTTATCTAGAAACAAATATCTGCTACATTCAACTTTTATAAATTGAAATTCACCCCCTCTTTACACTATATACAAAACTCAAATTGAAAAAGCAATAAGTAAATAAATGTGGGAGTCAGAACTATGCAGTTCCGAGAAGAGACTGTAGGAGTTATCTAGAAACAAATCTCAAAATCTCAAAATGCAGGTTGAAGAATTTAGTGACTTTAAAATTAAGAACTGTTCTTTGTCAAATGAGCCCACCAAAAAGAGTGAAATAATTAGATATGGAGTGAGGAGAGATAATTACCTTTAATATAATTTATAAAAATAAACTGTACATATTAATAGCTAAAATTATTGCTTATCAATATACAACTTTGATATTTAAGAGTTCCAATCAATAAAAAAAAAAAAAAGGACTTCTCTGGTGGCTCAGATGGTAAAGCGTCTGTCTACAATGCGGGAGACCTGGGTTCAATCCCTGGGTTGGGAAGATCCCCTGGAGAAGGAAATGGCAATCCACTCCAGTACTATCGCCTGGAAAATCCCATGGACAGAGGAGCCTGGTAGGCTACAGTCCATCGTGTCACAAAGAGTCAGACACGACTGAGCGACTTCACTCACTCACTCACTCAATCAATAAAAAAAAAAAGAGAAACAACCCAATAGAAAAATAGACAAAAGACCCAAAAAAAATTACAAAGAAAAGGAAACACATAAAGCTTATAATAATAAATGAGAGGATGCTCAGTTTCTTCAGTAATCACTGAAATAAGAAGATAAAATCATAATGCATCAGACTGGGGGGGAAATGGTGAAATAGCATGTTAAAAGAGGATGTTGAGCAATGAGAACTCTCATCCACATCCGGTCGGGATTTAAATGTATACCACTACTTTGGGAAACACTTTGGAATTGCCTAGATATTTGAATACTCATGGTTTATGACTCTGTAGTTCCATTTCTAGGTGGAATTCTAGTTCAGAGAGTCACGCACACGTGCACCAGAAGACAAGTTCCCATAATCACGTCAGTGCCCTTTGCAGCAGTCCCAAACTAGGAAAAAAACAAAAACAAAACTGTGTTGATCAAAATTAGGATGACTAAAGCAGAATGGATAAATTCAGTTGTCTGTCAAAAGCAGAGTAAATAAATCTATGTAATGAAACACTGCAAAGAGCAAAAATCATGAGCTACAGACACAGGATTATTGTGGATGAATTCTTAAAACATAATTTTGAGCAAAAGGATTAAATTCTTGGAAAATATAATAGCTAATTTATATAAACTCCTCCCAAAGTAAAATCAAGCTATAGTTTGCTTACGAATGGTGCATGGGTAAAGAATCCATCTGCCAATGCAGGAGACAGGTTTGATCCTTGGTTGGGAAGATTCTCTGTTAAAAGAAATGGCAATCCACTCTAGTATTCTTGCCTGGGAAATCCCATGGACAGAGGAGCCTGGTGGGCTATAATCCAGGGGGTTGCAAAGAGTCAGATACAACTAGCTACTACACACTTACGCAGGCAAAACTGTTAAGAGAAGCAGCAGATTTAGGATAAAATGTTGCAGAAGCAATTGTTGAGGTCTCTGTAGAAAGATTTAAGCTATAGGTTATGCTCTATTTTTAAAGCTGAGTGGTATGTAGGCAGAAATTCATTCTATTGATATCCTCTATCATAAAGATGTATTTGAGACACCTCTGTGTATATGAGATACTCTTCACAATAAAAGTAAGTAAATCTATGCTTTACTTCACCTTGTTCATGTCCAAAGACTCCCCAGATACCTTATTCTTAGCCACTGGACCAGTTTGGTAGGAAATGGTTAAAAGCCCTGTCTTAAAGTTAATCAATGCAAATAATGAGTTTTAAGTTTTGTTAAGATGAGATGATACAGACTGACAGAGGCTGCCCAGGGAGGTCTTGGGGGTAAGAGGACAGAAATAGAGGGCCCACCATTGCCGACATGCTTCATTTGGTGGGTGATTTCTCCAAGTCCTGTCCCTGCCTGCAAAGTTGCCTTGGGTTGGAAATTCCACAACAGTCACCATTTCCCTGGTGACATTAGTTGTTCATATAAATTCTGAATAATGGAAGGCTGGATTTTAATCACAAAATAGAAGGAAATGGAACACAAAGGCAGCCTGGGAAGGGGAAGGCAAGTGCTGGGGTTTCTCCCTGAACGTCTTCCCTTCCACATGTGTTGACGTTCTCCTCAGTTAAGTATTTGGAGAGCACATCATATTTCAGTTTTTCCACCTAAAAAGTACAGTTTGTTCCCATACTAGGAAGAATGACAGTGTTTTCTTTCCTTATGACATAAAAGTACCATCTGACACCAAACAAACGAGATTTTGTTTAGGGATGCATATATATTTGTACAACTATAAAACGAAGCTGGAAACAATCAACAGGAAAGCGAAGAGCACAGTTGTCTCTGACAAGGGGATGGGGAAGATGATCACTGAGATATACTGCGTGAAGGGGGTAGTTTTCAAATACTGGTGGTATTTTATTTCATGCTACATGGCCACTCCTTTTGTTATCCTTTAAACTGTACCTAAAGCTTTTATACCCCTTTTGAACATGTTGTATATTTCACATGTGCTCGGTCATGTCTGACTAACTGCAACCCTATGGACTGAGTCCTCTGTCTATGGAATTCTCCAGGCAAGAATGCTGGAGTGGGCTGCCATTGCCTCCTCCCAGGGATCCTCCTGACCCAGGGATTGTACCTGCGTCTCCTGTGTCTCCTGCATTAGCATGAGCAGGTGGACTCTTTACCGCTAGCACCACCACAATGCAGCTTCAATCGATTTACGTTACCTGAAGTTCTAGCTAACTACGCAGAAAAGCAGAGAGAATCCTCCAATTTCAGAGGACCCTCCCCCCAAAAGAAGCCCGTACCAGAATCAAGCAGGCCAGTGTGTGAGAGATTTCTTTTTTTTTTTTAATTTTTTGAAATTTTTATTTTAACTTTAGTTTACTTTACATTACTGTATTGCTTTTGCCAAACATTGATATGAATTCACCACGAGTGTACAAGCGTTCCCAAACATGAATCCCTTCCCACCTCCCACCCCATACCATCTCTCTGGGTCCTCTCCTTGCACCAGTCCCAAGCATCCTGCATCCTGCATCGGATATCGACTGGCGAATCGTTTCTTACATGATAGTATACATGTTTCAATGCCATTCTCTTCTTTTTAAGTACACAGATTTCAGCCTTTCTGCATACTCATCTTTCACAAGAGATGTTTTCAATGCTTTCCCCTGACCTGGACAAATAGCATGCCTTGTCTGTGATGCTGTGAGTTCGGTGAGAAGGGAAAGAAATCCTAGCAGAAGAGAAGCCACCGAGTTTGCTACCAATTGGCCTGCAAGAAGCAACTTGAGAAAGATTCCAAAAGCAGCCTGTCAGCAACTGTAAAACAGCGCATCACCTAAATAGACCCCTGAGAGTAGGGTGGCTGCGCCCCACTGGGCCTGCTAGAGCCTCAACCATGTCTTCTGTTCCAGAATAACTAGTCGTGGCACCCCCTTTTACCCCCAGAAGTGTCCCAATTTGACAATAAAATATATGGTCACTCTATGCATAAAGGAAAAGATCTCACGGTGCTGTGAGAGTTGGAGGGCTCATCCAGAAAGACATTGTGAAATGGAAAACTCTGGGGCTTAGAGTGGAGGGAAAAGTTAAACCATCAGAGAGAGACATACAGTAACAGACGAAGGAGGAGGGGGAGAAGGAAGGAAGAATGGGAAGGAGGAGAAGTGAAAAAGGAGGAGGAGGAGAATGATTTGTGTGTTCGTTTAGATCAAAAAGGAAATATAATGTGGGTAGCAATTATTTCCTTGACCAATTTTTCTTCTGTTCTGAGCCTCTAAAGTACGTACCTGGGATTTCTTTCACTTCAGTTCCCTTTTCATCCTATATGAGTAAAAGAAAGAGAGCTGGGAACTGGATTATCAGGGTTGATTTGGACATTAAGAGGGGTCCATGTTGAGCCCTCTGTCTTATCTGTGGAGCGGAGGTTGGAAGCTTCCTTTCTCATCACAGACCTTGCTGCTGCTGCTGCTGCTAAGTCGCTTCAGTCGTGTCCGACTCTGTGCGACCCCATAGACAGCAGCCCACCAGGCTCCCCCATCCCTGGGATTCTCTAGGCAAGAATACTGGAGTGGGCTGCCATTTCCTTCTCCAATGCATGAAAGTGAAAAGTGAAAGTGAAGTCGCTCAGTCGTGTCCGACTCTTCGAGACCCCATGGACTGCAGCCTACCAGGCTCCTCTGTCCATGGGATTTTCCAGGCAAGAGTACTGGAGTGCGGCGCCATTGCCTTCTCCACATCACAGACCTTAGGGCTTACTATTTCTCATCACAGACCTTAGTTCTTGCTATTTCCCAACACACATTCTTGTGGCTTTGGTAGTTAATGGAATGCTATAATTCATGAGCCTTCCTCTTTTGACACTTTCAACTGAATTTATCAACATTCTCCAATTTTATTAACAAAAGAAAACTCTTTTTAGGTGTGATGATCACAGAAGGCGAAACCCAGACCATCCCCAGCATGTTGCAATTCTGCAAAGTGGTCCCGAGAGGGTCTTTCTCCTACGTGGTCTCAGCTCTTAAGTCATTGTTTTGCAAACTTTGTCCTAAGAGGACCAAGTGACAAAGCTTTTGTTTATCTTTTTTTTTTCCAAAATCTCAATTTGCATATAACCCTGTAGTAAATAATAGCTTATAGAAAAATAGGAAAAGGACAGAGGATAAAACAGAGGAAGAAGGATCACACAGAAACTGGAAAACTATAAGTTATTGAGGTGATTGTTTCATTTTTCTTCTTGCATTTTTTCTTTCCAAACAGTGCCTGAATTGGTATGGGTATCTGCAGGTGCAGTGTCTCTGTGGGTTTGTGGATGAGAAGGTACAGAATGGGACCAGGTAGGAAATGCTTGGGGAAAAAATGGGATTCAAATGATCTGGTTTCAGTGTTGCTCAGGAAAACCCAACCTTGGGTATATCTCAGCATCCTAGGAGAAGCATGAATGGGGGAGTCGCTAGGAGAGGAGCAACCTAACTGCACTCAAGATAATAAACAGGAAGAAATGCCCAGTTTCCCAACTTTGGAATCAGACAGTCCTAGGCAAGAAAAAAAATGGTATCTGCTAATTTATTCATGGGTGTCAAAATGAATAACTGCAATGAAATTATGGTTTGGCTATAAAAGGGAGAATCTATTTACTGGCTCCAGGTATTTTAAACTCTGGGCATATGAGGATCACTCAAATATTCTAAAATTCTGCTTTTATATCCAAGAAACATCTTTGGCAGCAAAAAGACTCATACCACCCAAGTTCAAGCAAATGCTTGCCAACTCTAATGGCTCTCTAAACATTATCAATGATGTCTTCATTTTTCTTGGTTTTAAGGCTGTCATTTTCCTTCATAGGGAATTCAGTTCCTCCTTTTAATCCCGGCTCAGAAAGAGATGGCAGTCATGAGTCATATATCAGGCTGCTGCTGCTGAGTCGCTTCAGTCGTGTCCGACTCTGTGCGACCCCACAGACAGCAGCCCACCAGGCTCCCCCGTCCCTGGGATTCTCCAGGCAAGAACACTGGAGTGGGTTGCCATTTCCTTCTCCAATGCATGAAAGTGAAAAGTGAAAGTGAAGTCACTCAGTCGTGTCTGACTCTTAGCAACCCCATAGACAGCAGCCCACCAGGCTCCCCCGTCCATGGGATTCTCCAGGCAAGAACACTGGAGCGGGTTGCCATTTCCTTCTCCAATGCATGAAAATGAAAAGTGAAAGTGAAGTCGCTCAGTCGTGTCTGACTCTTAGCAACCCCGTGGACTGCAGCCCACCAGCCTCCGCCATCCATTTTCCAGGCAAGAGCACTGGAGTGGGCTGCCATTAGTGTGTAGCCAAACATGGTTATGTGTGGTCAGTCCAGTCCAACAGACACTCAAGTACTGCTTGTAGCTCTTTCACTCTTCCTCAGAGTAGCTCCTTGCTTTTGGTCTCCTGGAGGCTTCCACACCGCACCATAGCCCCTGATGGTCAGGACATGACCTAGTCTGTTTTTTCTGAAGAAATAAAGGCCATCATTCAGGAAATTCTTCAGTTTCTGTCTATTACTATCAATTCCTTCCCGCTTCCACCCTGTCATGTTGTCTTATATAAAATGTATTAATCTCTCCAAAGCTTTCTGTAAATCACTGAGACTTGGACCCTTCATACCTCATCTGGAACATATGATAGATACTATTTTCTCCTGTATCTCCATCTTCCCCCCTCACCCTAGTTTAGCATGAAAAAAGTTCAGCTCTTCTCCCTCTTAGAAAGCAAACACACACACACACACACACACACACACACACACACACATTTTTAAAGCAATTCCAGTCTGTTGTTCCTCTCAGTTCAGTTCAGTCGCTCAGTTGTGTCCAACTCTTTGCAACCCCATGGACAGCAGCCTCTACTTGTTCTTAAACTGTTTTATTAATCTCCTCACTCTGAGTCAATGAACTCTTCTCAAAATGCAATCATCTCTTCCCTCTTGCAATGCTCTCTCTTCTAAAATGTTAATTTGTTACCAGTTCTCTTCTCCATCTAAATATTCCTTCTAGATTTATGATCATTCTTTGCCCCTTTAAAAGTTTGTAGACTCCAGAGTTCAGCTCTTGGCTTGTTTCTAATTCCATTAGCTTTCCAAGTAATTTTATTTACTTTTAGGGTTTACTGTCTCTGAATTCCCATGCTCAAGCAACAGAAAGTTGTTAGATCTTTCTTTTTCCGTTTTTATTGAATTTGTTACAATATTGCTTCTGTTTTATGTTTTGATTTTGTGGCCTGGAGGCATGCAGAATCTTAGCTCCCTGACCAGGGATCAAATCCTTGTCCCCTGCCTTAGAAGAGAATCTTATGCCCTGGACCACCAGCGAAGTTCCTGTTAGATCTTCCTTCCTGGTATTTATCAATTCTAACCTCTCAACATCCAACTTACTGTCACTGTTCAGTGTAAGCCAGCCTTGTTTCTCACCTGAGTTAGAATGAAAACCTCTTAATGCTTCTCTTGGTCTCTATTCTGACGACCCTCTAAGTCTTCTTCCACACTTTGCCAGAGTGATCTTTCTAAGTAATAAATCTTATTTTGTTCTCCTTGAAAGTTCTCCTTGTCATACAGAAAATCTTTTGAGATCTGTCCCAATCTATTTTTCTAATGTCTCTTCCCCTTTTTTATCTTCCAAAAACTTGGTGAAGTTTTCAACCATGCCATGATTTTCACACCTCATGCCTTTGCTTCTGCTTAAATTTGAACCTAGAATATCTGTCTTGAATTTCTCAACCTGGAAAAATTATACTTGCTCTGCAAAATACAAAAAAAAAAAAAAAAATACATCCTCTCTAAAACATTTCCTGATATTCCTCCAGATTCTCACCCTATAAAAACTCACCTCCAGACAAGTTAATTACAGTTCCTTCTCTGCAATACTTAACTCATTCCACTACCTACAGCCCTTACCAGATTGTTCCATGGTCATATGATAGCTGTGTTCCTCCTGGGAAATTAAGGTCCTAACCCTGCCTGGCATGCATAGTTCATGTCACAACTGGAAAAACCGAGAAGGAAATGGCAACCCACTCCAGTGTTCTTGCCTGGAGAATCCCAGGGACGGTGGAGCCTGGTGGGCTGCCGTCTATGGGGTCGCATAGAGTCGGACACGACTGAAGCAACTTAGCAGCAGCAGCAGCATCAGAACACTTAGAGCCGGTGAGCCATCTTCCATACCATGTAGTAAAAACTGTCATCATCCTGCAGGAAAGGAGAGAAAGAAATCTGATAAACTCTGAAAGTCTCTGTCTGTCCCACCACCACTCTGTGAATAAATTCTTTTACCGTTGCTTCGCCACAGAATCCACACAGCTGATGCCTGTTTTCTAAAAGCTGCCCTGGGAATTACAGCAGGAAAAAACAGCATCTCTTTTACCACACGCTAGGCACCATTCCTGAAGGAGACGTCTTCACACTGTTCAGTCTTACTATCATCCTCAAAAATAAACAGAATATCTTTAGGGCTGTCCCACAAACTGCAACATTTTAAAAAGGGCCACAGTTACCTGAGTGCTTGGTTTCCTGAGAGGTGATTTATTGTGGCCGACAGAATAATAATGAATTTATTGTGCTTCGTGGACTTGTTCAATCAAAAGATCTTTCTGAAGATCAATCCAAATATGAAGATTCTTATGAGATCTAAAGAACTTTCTCTTTCCTAAAATGGAAATTGAAATGAAGGTATAGCTACAAACCCAGGGAGATCTATTTCACTCTAATTGCAGGCATTGGAAAACCCAACTGAGCATTTACTATGTATCAGTTAAGAAAAATATAGTAAGACACGTGCTTGTGCAAAGAACACTGTTTATAAAGAATTTAAATTTCCTGGATAAATTCTGGATAAAATTCCTTTAAGCACTTGTTTTATAATATAGTATGGAAGCTGTAGCTTTCATGGGGAAAGAATGCGATGCACAAAGAAAGGTACCAGCTCAACTTGAAAAATTACCCTGTCCTTTTGGGGAGATGGTGGAATGAAGGATGTGAAAAAGTTGGAAGCAGCTTAGGTCTCTCATCAGAGTTCCTCTCTGACTGCTTATGTGACTTAGAGGAAGACAGCCACCTGGCGCTTCATATCCTCCAGTAACACAGGGTAAAAAAAAACATCTGCCTCACAAGGAGACTGTGGATTAAGTGTGGTAAGTGAAACAGTGGTTGCTTTGGTTCTTAGGAGAAGCCACACCACATGAGGTCAAGGTATTTTCACTGCTTCTGTGTTATTCATTCAGCAAACAGCGACTGAATACCTTCTATGAGGGGAGCACTATTCTAAGTACGAGGGTGAGCAGAGAGCACAGAGAAAAAAAATTCTTCCTTTTAAGAGCTGACATTTGATGGCAGGGAGAGAAAAGCAAGCAAACAAAAGAAAGAAGTAAAGGGTATATTAGATGAGAAGGCAGTAGGCTAGTAGTGAAAATAAGTAACACAGGGAAGAAAGTCAGGTTAGAGGTGGATTCCTATTTCAAAGATGATCCTCAGAGAAGACCTCACGGAGGGAGTGGCATTTGGAAAAACGCTTGAGAAGGTGGAAGCGATGAGGTGTGAACATGAGGATGCTTGGAGGAAGAACATCCAGGCAGAGGGCTCAGGTTGTGCAGGACATGAGGTGGGAGCCCAACTGTGCATTCAAGGAACAGCAAAAGGCCAGGGAGGCCAGCGGGCAGAAGAAGGTCGTGGAGTTAGCAGGGAGCCAGACTCACAGAGCCTTGTAACCAACCCATTGAAAAGATCTGTTTCTTTGAGGGTGATGGGGAGGGACTGGGGAACTTCAAGCAGAAGAGGAACGTGTTCAGACTTCCATCGTAAAGGTATCCCTCTGGCTGTTGTTGAGGACAGATTTTTGAGGGCATGCCCCTGTAGAGGGGCTTCCCTCCTAGATCAGTCGGTAGAGAATCTGCCCATGTAGAAGCATTTAGAACCAATGGTGGCAACAGTGTACCAAGGGTCATCTCCTGGTTTGGATGGCTATATTGTGGTTACATAGAAGAATGTATTTTTTGTAGAAAAGATACACTAAATTATTCTAGGGTTGTCGGGCATGAGGTCAGCAACAGATTCTCAAACAGCACCAGGGAACAAAAGTCTTTGCAGTGCACTTGTGACTTCTCTATAGGCTTGCGGTTTAAAAGGTACAATAACGCAGGTAGTGCCTTAAGCAGGTAGCAATGGAAGCGGTGAGCAGTGGTTGGACTCCGGGTACATTTTGTAAGGAGTGCCCACAGGATTTCCTATTGGCATGAACTTGGGTGATGAGAGAAAGAAAGGAATCAAAGTTAAGAGTGTGGCTTTTGCTGTGGCAAACCGAAGAATGTACCGGCAGTTATAATTGGACTGGTATGATACTTGTGGGGAACTTAAGGCAAATAAAGTAACATGATCTCTTCTTCTGCATTAGAACACGTATTTCCAAATGGTATATACAAATAGAGAATTTTTAAAGGCTTTCATTGAAGGATATAATAAAAACACTGCATCTTATGTTACTTTACAAAGCTCACTTCATCCGGACAAAGCAGCTACGAGATGAAATGCTTTCTGAGAAAGGAGCAATTACTATGGTATTATTACCTAGGTTTTACGAATGAAGAAACCAATGCCTGGAGAAATTGTCACGCAGCTAAGTTCAGGTCCTCACGATTTCTTCTCCAGAGAAATTCCTATCATAAACAGTGCCTGCTTGACCACAGTAAGCTCTAGTCGTGGTGCTTTCATAATAAGAGTAGTGGTTTTTTTATAGAAAGGCTCCTGAGTTTTAGCAATAAATAAACCACTCGTCTAATAGCTCACCATAATCAGCTTGCAATGCAAGAGACCTGGGATGACTCCAGGGTCGGGCAGATTCTCTGGAGGAGAAAATGGCAACCCACTCCAGTATTCTTGTCTGGAAAATTCCATGGACAGAGGAACCTGGTGGGCTACAGTCCATGGGATCACAAAGAGTCACACACAACTGAGCGACTAACGCTTCATGACACAATGTATTACCACGCTTCTTCCTCCTTAAATCCTACTTCCCCATCCATGAAGTTAGAAATCTTTTAACCTGCTACTTTCACTGTCCCTTATGTGTTAAAGCTAAAATGTGATGGCTGACCAGAAATGCAAATGCTGTTTTAACATATTTCCAGAAAACATCACTTCTCATACTAAAGGGTGTGAGATAAACAGATTGGAGCTCAGTTTTTTCCTCCTTTTCAACTGTCTCTACTTGCCGTTCTAGAATGTTTTGAAAGGCAGCAAGTTATGCTAGAAGAGAAAGTTTATAACAATTTGTATTTCCTCAGCTGTGGGGGCAAAGAAAACCTCAAATGTCGGTTTTATAGGCTTGTCTACTCTCAGGGGAATTTAAGTATGCAGCGCTTTGGCTGAGATAGGAAAGAAACAGCTCAGAGGTGGGGACTGCTGCTTAAAATGTTCCTTTGTTTAATTTTTTTCCTGTTATTGTATATGGAACTTTGAAACCATCCTGACTTTCCATTCCAAAGGCACACGCCAGTACAGGTGCCAACTGCGGCGACTGCCTAAACGAGGAGCACTCCTGATTACTGACTTTTATGGGGCTCCAAGTAAAAGCAGAGGGGGGTTTCCTGAAGATTGCATTATGAGGTTAAGATATCTGCCCAGTTAGGGTAAGCTGAAAGCCTTTGTCACCTTGGGTAAAAAGGGATCCTGTAAGAAAATTCAACAAGGAAGATTTCCAAGCTCAGTGCAAACAAGCATAAAACAGGGTCCCATTAACCCAAGAATTGAGTGGAAATTCAAGGGCTGGGGATTCTACACTCAGTTCGTTTGCTTGGGGAGCTGAGGAAAGTGTCTTTAAACTACCTCTGTCTCCATGTCTTCATCTATTGAGTTGGGTATGCCATGGGGACAGGTACTATATAAACACATGGATATCATCATTCTTGACAATTAAATGTCTTGTTTAGCCAACAGGACACTCTTTTGCATAGGATAGGGCATAAGTCAGAGTCCTAGGTCCCACTCCAAATTGTCAAAGATATTCTGAAAAGGTACCTTCTTTAGCTTTTGATACATTCCAAGCTGCAGCTCAGAACCAGGGATATTTCCTTCAATGGCAGGGTTGAAAAAAACCTGCTTTCTTTTTCCTTTTTAAAACATGATTTATTTACCCATTTAACTGCATCGGATCTTAGTTGCAGCACTCTGTATCTCAGTTCCCCCAATCAGGAATTGAGCCCCTGCATTGGGAGTGAGGACTCTTAGCCACTGGACCACCAGGGAAATCCCTATTTTTCTTTCTGATAAATCACTCTGAAATGATAAACTCATGGATCTGCTGGGCTGGCCTTTTCTACTATGTTGAACAGTAAATCCTACCATTAACTTGAAAGATTTGTTTCTCATACTCTCCCCTAAATCAACTTCCCTCCCAAGCACGCACACACGTGCACACACACACACACACACACACACACACACAATACCTCCTCACTCTGGTTATTTGCCTGACCTATACAATAATTTGGGAGATGCCAGAATATATGCTGAATATATTGTCAGAATATATGCTGCTATGCCGTCGATATATTTCTGCTGCCACATGTATGTATTCTGAAGCTTTTCTCCTGTTCTGACTTGGAAACCTGTTGTTTAAGTGGAAAGGAGAGGCAGACATACTCTGCTGCTGCAATGTTATCAGATTAATGTTAAATGTACGGGCATTGGGTTTGAATCCCAGCTCTGCCCCTCGTGAGATAAATGACGTCTCTCAGTTCCAATCTTACCTTCTGTAAATTGGTGACAGTAACTGTTGCAGCATGCTTAAAACATTGCCTGACACGTAATAAGCACACAGCAAACAACCTGGTTATTATTGGCTAGCCAGTCTCCAGCTGGAGCCAAAAGAAATGATACAGAGGAAGGTAAACCGTGATGGTGAAGAGAGACAGAACAAATCATTATGTCTGCCCTGACCATTTGTGAGTGTTTAATTTTCACTCTGCTCCTGCTGACGGTAAATGTTAAGGGCTTTGGAAGAGCTGCCTTACCCATAGACAAAGACCAGGCTAATCATTCTGTTGCTAATGACTGGAGTGACCTCTAGTGGCATTAAATTTTCCATTCTGGCGGAAAAAAAAAAAACCAAATTCAAGGCCACTACTAGCACCATCTTACTATTTTGCTTGTAAACTCAAAATTCAGAAGGTGACTAAATGGAAAAAAATAGCTGAATTGGCTGATTGATTACCGGGAACTTCGTTGTTTCTGTTGTTGTTCAATCGCCAAGTCATATCCTATTCTGCTTGCGACCCCTGGACTGTAGCCTGCCAGGCTCCTCTGTCCATGGGATTCTCCAGGCAAGCATATTGGAGCAGGCTGCCATTCCCTATTCCTGGGGATCTTCCCAACCCAGATATTGGACCCGTGTCTCTTGCACCTCAGGTGGATCCTTTATCCCTGAGCCATCTGGGAAGCCCAATATGAACTTACCCTCCTGATGATTTCAACAATCCCTTATGAATACCAGCACACTCTCACTTCCGACTGGATTTCTGTCTGTTTCTACTGAGCCACGGGAGTCATTCACTCACATTATGGTCTGAGTGTCAGACTCTGTGCTAAACGGAAAGGGACATGGCGAGATGCAGGACAGCAGGGTCCCTGCCCTCAAGGAGATTCTTATTCGGTTGGGGATTTGAGGAGGGACAAATGTACTAAAAAAAAAATACTAAAGTAGATGTGAGTACAAAGAAATTCCACCATTTGGTGCTTTCTGGCTTTATAGATAACCTTTCCTTTTCTGATAGCAGAAGAAACAGACCCTCTTACATTAAAGCAGAATAAGGCATGTGTATCTCTTAAGATACAAAAGAATTCTCTCTCATGGGCTGGAAGATATTGGCCAAGAGTAGATCCCAGTATTGAAAGAGAAAAGTACTCTCCTATGATTAAAAAAAAGTCAATGTTAAAGCAAATTTCAGACTTCAAAATCATCTAAAGCAGTCATTTAAGATTTTCTTTGTTTAATTCAGCAGCCATATCTCACTCATTTTCTGGGTAATTCAGCTCTCAAACTTACTGCTTTCTAGAAAGCAAGACATTAAATAAGCAAGTCAAATGATAATTTTTATGCCTTTACATAAATTTTCATATAACTAAGTTCACAAGTCAGAAANAAAAAAAAAAAAAAGGTGGGAGGACAGAATTGCCTGCTCTGACTAAGGATGGGTTGGAAGCACCAGCCTCTACTGTAGATCCCAAGAGCCGAGGCCAGTGGCCTTGAGAACCTTGGCCACGCTGATGGGCAGTGCTGACTTTCTCAGAATATGGGAAAGCCCTTTGTCAGAAGTCCTCTTCAGCAATCCGTCTAGTCACAAGGCAAGACGTGTTTGTCATACGCCACACTCTACTGAAATATCACAATATTAGAACTCACAAAACAAGGGCCTCAGCAACTCAGAGCCAAGAACGAGCTAAGGCAACAAGAAAGAGAAAGAAAAAATTCAGCCTCACTGCTTTGGTCATACTAACACCTCTCTCCCTTCTCACCTGGCCCTTTCGTCTCTCCTGCTGCTACTTAATCATTTCAGTCATATATGACTCTTTGCAACCCCATGGACTGTAGCCCACCAGGCTCCTCTGTCCATGGGGTTCTCCAGGCTAGAATACTGGAGTGGGTTGCCATGTCCTTCTCCAAGGGATCTTCCCAACCCAGGGGTCGCACCCTGGCCTTCTGCATGGCAGGTGGATTCTTTACTGAGCCACCAGGGAAGCCCCCTCTCTCCTGATTCTGCAACAGTTCATATACACATCCATTTATACACAGATACAGAAATACATGCACATATTTACTTCTCCTCTTTATTTTCCACAAGAAATATATGCCCCACTGGTTTAGGCAAAGGACGAAGGAGCATCTTGTGGCCCCACCAAGAAAATGATGCATTTCAACACACCTTCTGCCCTCATCAATTTGTCCTTGCCTTGTGTGTCCAGTTGCCAAGCTTTTAATCATCCTCATATCAACAGGATAGACACATAGCATAATGCTTCTTCCCTAAAAACAATTCAAATACAGATTGATCTGTTAATGGGGGTTATCTCTGAAGAGTGAAGGAGAAAAGTGAGGGAACACTTTATTATTTAAAAAAAAGAAAGAAATGTATGTCCCAGAATCATTCTCCTGGTGGCAGAACAATGACTGAATTATTTTTAAACCTACAGTTATATGTTTTATTTCTATTCATTAAATTTCCCAGTTGACTGGCCATCTTCCTCACCCATTTCCTACATGGATATAGATTTAAAATGCTGGAGTGTAGCACAGATGATCTGTGAACAGAACAAACATAAAATTTATGTTTATTTTTATGATTTTGAATATTTTTATTTAACTGCCTCACCAAGTTTGGCTTCTAGGAAAGGGAAGGATCATTAAGTATTGGGCTAGCTGAAGCAAGACAATTTTGGATGAAGAATTTATTCTGATCTACTGGCTCTTTTGTGTCCCTAGGTGTCTGATGACATTCTCGATAAGGATAGCTTGCTAAACCTGTGATATGAAAAGTGAAAGTCACTCAGTCATGTCTAACTCTTTGTGACACCATGGACTGTAACCTGGCAAGCTCCTCTGTCCGTGGAATTCTCCAGGCAAGAATGCTGGAGTGGGTAGCCTTTCCCTTCTCCAGGGGATCTTCCCAACCCAGGGATTGAACCCAGGTCTCTCACATTGCAGGCAGATTCTTTACCATCTGAGCCACTAGGCAAGCCCAAGAAAACTGGAGTGGGTAGCCTATCCCTTCTCCAGGGGGTCTTCCAAACCTAGGGATAGAACCAGGGTCTCCTGCATTGCAGGTGGATTCTTTAAATCCTTAAATGATAAACAATAATGCAAATATATATTACAGAGGTACTAAAGCCAGGAATAAGAATCTTGATTTAAATATTAAGCAAAAAAAAAAAAAAAAACACTTTGTGTGAGAAAGTCATCCCGAAATATAGTTTTCTGGGGCAGAACTTGAGTTACCAGTTTCTGGTATTCATAACAAGCCTGATGATAATGATATATCTATTTCATGTTTAAAACACATAGATATTGACACCTGCAGTATTACACGAAGAACCGGGAGAATATTTTGGCACACTGTTCCGTCAACATAACAGAAAATATCCACCAGTTGTGTTGGTGACTCTATTGATGTGCCCCTGGTAGGATGTTAAGAACAATCCTTTCTGTAAAAGGATGGAAAACAAAAACCTTGAGCAGCGAAAGACTGCACATTCCAAGAACGTTAGCTAATTTCCTGCCATGGCACAGAATGAAAGGACACACAGACAGTGTGTGTTGTTGTGTTTTATCTGTAAAAAATTAAAATAAAAGACAAAAGCATCACCATATCTTCTGGTATCAGGATATAAAATTCCCCGAGTTAAATGGTAATTTTGAGTGCCTTTGAAGAGATGATCAATATTGTATGCTATTTTAAACAACAAAAACTTTTTCTTCATACCTCCAGCAAGCTTATATTTTAATGAAATGGGCTCAAAATAGCACAATGCACACTTTTAGGTTCTGATCATTAAAATTCTTCACCTGTAGACTGCTAGTCACAAATAAGCAACTTGAGAAAATAAACCAAACTAGATGACACTCTTGCTTCCTCTAGCCATTTCTGGGTTTGTGTGTGTCTGTGTATTTTTAAATTTCTGTCCCTACGTGCTCAACCAAAGATAGCCTAAACCAAGAAAATCCATCCCTCTGCCCACTGTTTTCAATCCAACCCTGCATAAATCAAACTAAAAGTGACCTTCTTCACTGTTTCACTGGAAAGGACTTAGTGACATATCTAAGTCTCCCCTTGGAGAAGAGACATGGTATTGTCCAGAAAGACAAATTATAAATGTGTATGTCAAAGTTTACCATAGAGAGACAACAGGAAGTATCTATGAAGCTGTTTACAACTTGTCAAGTTGACTAATATAAGACTACATAAGTGACTTATCTTGACAATAGTTTAAACTCTGGAATTTCCTTCCACTGTAGTAAATGTTATGTTGCCCTTGAACCAGGGAAATAGCATGGTGTGCAGTGGGAAAGACACATGCTTTTCAGACAGACAAACTGAAGTGTGTATTCCCAAATGGCCACTTAACAGCTGGGTAGCTTTGGTAATTTCTTTTTTAAAATTTTATTTTACTCTGGAGGAGGAAATGCAACCCACTCTAGTATTCTTGCCTGGAAAATCCCCTCGACAGAAGAGCCTGGCAGGCTATAGTCCATGGGATCGCAAAGAGTCAGACATGATTTAGCAAATGAGTACACATACACACAGTTGATTAACAACGTTGTATTATTAATAGTTTCAGGTGTACAGCGAGGTGATTCAGTTATACAAATACATATATCCATCCTTTTTCAAATTCTTTTCCCAATGAGGTTATTATGGAATATTGAATCTGAACTTCTTAATTGTAAAATGGGTATAAGAATCTCTACCTCACATTACTGCATGGGAATCTAGAGATAATTTGCAAGTACCGAGACTACATCTTTATCCATTATTGAGAGTGTTACGAGGCTACGGAAGATAGAATAGGAGAAGATTTTGCTGAAAACACAAGTAGAAAAAGACTGCGAATTACGATGAATCAAATACTTCAAGAGCAAAGTGCTTCTTTCAAATCCGGCTGGCACAGCGAGGCCGGGAAACTATGTGACTGAGACTTTGCGAAGGTAGACACCACCCTAAAGGAGAGTGACTCTGCTGTGGCCCATCGCACCTCAGGAACATTTCCAAATGGCCCTGGTGGAGAGTGTGTGTGTGTGTGTGTGTGTGTGTGTGTGAGTCACATGGGCACTGCAGAAAGCAGAGCTCATGGGGACAAAGTCGGTCCGCAAGAATCATGCTTAAAATCAACCTTGTGAACTACACTGCCATCTTGGCAAATGCGAATTTGCATCACCCACTGGGCATATCCCAACTTGGCACATTTAGAATTTCATCTATTATTCAATCTACATGAGGTACTTTTTTTTCAAACTCTAAACTTTTCATTTTGTGCTGGGATACAGCCAACTGACAGTGCTGGGGTAGGTTCAGGTGATCAGCAAAGGGACTCAGCCATAGATATATATATGTATCCATTCCCTCCGAAACCTCCCTCCCATCCAAGCTGCCACATAACATTGAGCAGAGTTCCATGTGCTATACGGTAGGTCCTTGTTGGTTATTTATTTTAAATACAGCAGTGTGTACATGTCCATCCCAAACTCCCTAACTTTACCATAAGGTCCTTTTTTTTTTCATTGCTTATCCCATAAGGTACTTTTAATTGGACGTTGTTTGGCTACTTTATTGAGCTAAGAGGCTAGTTATTCAGCAAGAACATAAAGTTAGGAACTGCTATTTTATTTTGACACTATTGTCATTGATGCAAAAATGTTGTTATCTTTTAAGCAAGAGCAAAGGTGAGGGAGGTACCTCTGGATATGTTTTGGCAGAGTTGGTGTGTCTGTAAGATTCGGTGCTAAGCCCTGCAGGCCTTGGCACAAGAGCTGCACACATCAGTGCTCCTGGATTAGTCTAAGTACATCAACACATAGTTGTGCAGTGATAAGTCAGAAATTTTAAATCCACTGGATAAGGTTTGCTACTGGGAGTGTAAGTTGATTTACTTTTGCAAACATTAAATATCTTTTCATGCAAGTCACTGCATAAACACCATTTAATTTTTCAGTTGTCTCACCCAAAACCCTAAAAATCTGCAAAAAACATATTCTATTCTATTTTACCTCAAAAAAACATTTCCACTAGTTAAAAAGACAACATGCAAAGTTTCAAAGCTTCATGGAAGGAAAAAACATTTTAAAGCCTACCAATCTTCAATGTTATGATTAGAAATGAATCCTAGAGCCATATTAGAAATCACTGCAGCATATAATCAAATTAAATACAAAATAAAAATGACACATCATAGATAATGCTAACAAAGTCCTTAAATAAAAAATGAAGAGCTTTAAAATTTGTTTTCAGCAACTTTGTTGACATGTAGTTGACTTAAACTAAACTGCACATATTTGAATTATACTAAAAAATATATAAGTTTTGACACTTGCATACCCCTGTGAAGCCACCACCACAAGCAAGATAATAGACATACCTATCACCCTCAAAAAAACTGAAATGAATCTTAGATAGGCAAATTTTTAAATAGAATTTAAAAAGCATTACCATGAAAGGAAAAAAATTGATAAACTGAACTTTTTATTAAAATTGAAAATATTTTATTTCTTGAAAACTCCATTAAGAAAATAAATAGACGCACCACAGACTGAGGGAAAAGTGCTTGTAAAACACATCTGACCAAGGACACGTGTACAAAATATATTTTTAAATGACTACAAATAACTAATTTTAAAAATACAATGAATATCGTAAAAGTTCTGAACAGATATCTTTTCCAAGAAGATATACAAGTTGACAATAAGCACATGAAAAAATTGCCATCATCATTAGCCATCAGTAAGATTAGTTTACAATCAATAGAGTCTCACTTCACACTCATTAGAATAGCTAAAATTAAACTCCAATAACACGAGGTGCTGGCAAGGTTGTGGAGCCTCTGTACTGCTCATCAAGTGCTGATGGAGTGTTTAATAAATGGTACTTTGAAAAACAGCAACTCCTATCCTATGTATTTACATAAGAGAAAAGATAACTATGCCTAGATAAAGACTGACTTGTATAAGAATAATCATAGCAGTTTTAGTCATAAAAGCCAAAAACTGAAAACAACCCAAGTGCTCCTTAACAAAGAGACGGACACACAGATTGTGGCACATCCATCTAACAGAACAGCAATCAGAACAGAAAGAAAAGAACTGCTGATGCACACAGCAGCCTGGATGCATCTCAGTGTCTTACTGAATGAGGCTGCGCAGAAATGACTACGGGTGCTGTGTCTCCATGTAGAAGAGATTCATACTCAGACATAACTATTCAATGGCTCTAGCAATGAGATAGCGCTGCAGTGGAAAGGTGAAGTCGCACAGAAAGGATCGAAAAAGCAAGACAGTTCCGGAAAAACATCTATTTCTGCTTTATTGACTACACCAAAAAACCTTTGACTGTGTAGATCACAATAAACTGTGGAAAATTCTGAAAGAGATGGGAATACCAGACCATCTCTTGAGTTGGTCTTGAGACCTGACCTGCCTCTTGAGAAACCTGTACACAGGTCAGGAAGCAACAGTTAGAACTGGACATAGAACAACAGACTGGTTCCAAATAGGAAAAGGAGTATGTCAAGGCTGTATATTGTCACCCTGCTTATCTAACTTATATGCAGAGTACATCATGAGAAACCCTGGGCTGGAGAAAGCATAAGCTGGAATCAAGATTGCCAGGAGAAATATCAATAACCTCAGATATGCAGATGACACCACCCTTATGGCAGAAAGTGAAGAGGAACTAAAAAGCCTCTTGATGAAAGTGAAAGAGGAGAGTGAAAAAGTGGGCTTAAAGCTCAACATTCAGAAAACGAAGATCATGGCATCTGGTCCCATCACTTCGTGGGAAATAGATGGGGAAACAGTGGAAATCATGGCTGACTTTATTTTGGGGGCTCTAAGATCATTGCAGATGCTGATTGCAGCCATGAAATTAAAAGACCCTTACTGCTTGGAAGGAAAGTTATGACCAACCTAGATAGCATATTCAAAAACAGAGACATTACTTTGCCAACAAAGGTCTGTCTAGTCAAGGCTATGGTTTTACCAGTAGTCATGTGTGGATGTGAGAGTTGGACTGTGAAGAAAGCTGAGTGCCGAAGAACTGATGCTTTTGAACTGTGGTGTTGGAGAAGACTCTTGAGAGTCCCTTGGACTGCAAGGAGATACAACCAGTCCATCCTAAAGGAGATCAGTCCTGAGTGTTCGTTAGAAGGACTAATGTTGAAGCTGAAACTCCAATCCTTTGGCCACCTGATGGGAAGAGCTGACTCATTTGAAAAGACCCTGATGCAGGGAAAGATTGAGGGCAGGAGGAGAAGGGGACAACAGAGGATGAGATGGTTAGATAGCATCACCGACTCAATGCACATGAGTTTGAGTAAACTCCAGGAGTTGGTGATGGACAGGGAGGCCTGGCGTGCTGCAGTCCATGGGGTCACAAAGAGTCAGACACGACGGAGCAACTGAACTGAACTGAATTGACAGAAAGAAAAGCTCTGTGGAGTCGGAAGTTCTCTATATCTTGTTTTGGATGACAGGTAACAAGAATGTACACAATGCAAAACCTCAGGGCCCGAGAGGCTTCTGCTTATGGTAACAGCCACGTGGCTCCTACCAGCCCAGTCCACGCACAGACAGTAACTATCAACTCTGAACAAAACGTAAAAAGCAACTACCTGAAGGCATTAGAGAGCAATTAAGTCGGACAGATACTGGAAGATGGGTGACACTTAGACAAAGAAACAAAACTGGGTAAATGTCACATTTACGAAACACTGTGCCACATGCAACAGAGTCCTTCCCCGTCTTTTCTTGGTGATCTGTGTTTCATCAGCATGAGCACGTGTTTAAAAGGGTACAGCAGTGTGCCTCATCTTTCAGCTGCATTTGGGCATATGATGACAGAGAATACTGGTTAGAAGGTTAATGTTCTACTTCTGTCATTAATTAGTTGTGTGACTGTAAGTGACCCCTAAAAGTTACTCAACACTCAGCTTCTTCTTTACAACATGAATAGTTTAAGTAAAGAACTGCTCCTTCAAATCACCTTTGTGGCTAATAGTTGTTGTCATCACTGGGCTCTTTTGAAAAGGATAATAATCCTGTATTTCTAAGAATTCTCTCAGGATGCAAGATGTACCCAGTTTGAGATGATCTCTTTGGCCAAAGTCTAGGATCAAGATTCAGTTGCCCCCATGTGAACTTAGCGGACTTGAACATTTTCAAGTAAGCATCACAAAGTCTTCACAAGTGTTCTTTTAAAAAAAAAAAAAAGAGAGAGAGAGAGAGAGAACTGACATTAGCAAGCAGGTGGGTTTTAAAAGATATGAAAACCCGCAAAGGAAAGGTAATATGCTGCCATTAAGTTCGTACAGAACTGACATCATGTAGGGGGAAAGGGAAAAAACCACCCACAATAAAATGTTATGCCTCTCCCTGTTATCAATTTCCTCCCACACATGCACTGCTTCTGTTGAAACTTGTTATTGCTAAAGTACTTTTCTATCATGAAAAGAGCTACAGTTCTAAAAGAGACAATTGGCACCCAAATTCAGCTTTGGTGTTAGAGGCAATTAAATTGTGTTTGGTAATTGCTTTCCTGGGCATTTAATACGATAACTGTCGTCAGTGTACCCAGGAGAGCAGTGCTTTCTATTAATCAAAAATAAAGTAACAAATATTACACTAATTTTTCAGTATTTCTTTCTGAAGACAACAAGCTAAATTATATCAAGCTATGATGGCAGGAAAAAAAGCAAAGATCAAGACACTGGTTAAAAAGAGTCAAATATTCAATTGCTAATTAAAACATACAAGTAAGTATTAAGAGGCTCTCAACACAATATTGTGAAGCAATTATCCTTCAGTTAAAAAATAAATAAAGGCTTTTAAAAAGCCTCTCATTTCCAAAGTCAAGGTACAGAAAGTTGTTTTCAAAGTAAATCTAAAAGCTAACCTAAATCTCCATTTTAAAAATATAAAACCTAGTTTAGACTAATTTTCTGATTAAGTAGAGATGAACTGATGGTCAGTTACTTAACCATTTGGAAATTAACTATCAGTGTGGCTCTGACCTAAATATTCCTCCCTTTCTTTCTAACTCTCTATAGGTATAAATAACACCAAAGCAATATCTATTTTAGGAAATGCTAAAATCTGTTTATTTTATAATTAATACACTAGGCCAGTTTTTTCTGAAGCTTTTGTCTGAGCACCCAGAATCTCTGACTTATAGTCTTTTTTTAGGTAAGAATTCTATCAGTTCATAAGTATAATTCAGATATTATATTTATGTGAGGCCTGAAAAAGACAGTGGATTCCAAACTCTGCTCCTAGAAGCCCTTTATATCTTAAACAGATACAGAGGGGGCCTAAGCCAATTTAAGCAAACAGTCCAGCTTATTCTGTTTCTTTTAAAAAATAAAAGGAATGGAAAGCATGGGTTTAGTCCAACTCCCACATTTTATAGTCAAGAAAATTGAAGCCCAAAGACACGCAATCACCTTTCATAAGGTAGTTCAGCTAGAGGGCTTAAAAGGTGACAATGATTTAACCAATAAATATGAGAGAAATAGAAACACAGAGAGAAGTAAAGAAGAGATGGAGGAAATAGCCGGAGAGAAAGTGAGCTGGAAACAGTATCCCACAACATACATCAGTTTTCTCAGCTTGTGTTCATCTCACCTCCACGAAGTGTCTCCTGTCGATTTCATCCTTTGCATGTTTGTTCCCATCCCCTTGTTCAGCCTCATTTGCTCACGCTGGGCCTAGTTTCAGCTTCCCATTGTCCTTCCGGGATTCGGTCCCTGGACCAGTAGCTCAACACTACCTGAGACCTCGCTAGGGATTCAGGTCCTCAGGCCCTACCCCAGACCTACTGAATCCAACACTCAGGAGGTTGGGCCCAGGAATCTGTTTCAACAGCCCTACTGGGTATTCTGATGCACCTTACCACGTGAGAACCTCATTCTCAGAATAAACGCCAAACTCTTTGTACAGGTATTCAGTCGTTTCCAACCTTCCTTCCCGCTTATCTCATTGCTTCCACCTATGTTCCACATAAGCTGCACTATCCCTTTGACCCAATGATATAACTGAAGTTTTCCTATCTCAGGCTTTTCCTCATTCTATTCCATTAGCTAGAAATCTCCTTTGTTCTCTATCACCTTATTCTGAAAATCTACCAATTTTCAAAAGCAATCTCAACTTCTCTTTCAAGGGTACCAACTATTAGGTATAAAATAAGGATAAAATGAGAATTAGGATAAAATAAGGATTAGGTAAAAAATAAGGATATATTGTACCACACACAGGGAATACAGCCAACATTTTCTAATAATAATAGATGGAGTATACTGCTGCTAAGTCACTTCAGTCGTGTCCAATTCTGTGCGACCCCATAGACAGCAGCCCACCAGGCTCCGCCATCCCTGGGATTCTCCAGGCCAGAACACTGGAGTGGGTTGCCATTTCCTTCTCCAATGCAGGAAAGTGAAAAGTGAAAGCGAAGTTGCTCAGTCATGTCCCACTCTTCATGACCACATGGACTGCAGCCTATCAGGCTCCTCCGTCGTTTTCAAAATTCTGAATCATTATTCATATTCCTGTAACAGAAAGTGAAAGAGGAGAGTGAAAAAGTTGGCTTAAAGCTCAACATTCAGAAAACTAAGATCATGGTATCTGGTCCCATCACTTCATGGCAAATAGATAGGGAAACAGTGGAAATAGTGTCAGACTTTACTTTTGGGGGCTCCAAAATCACTGCAGATGGTGATTGCAGCCATGAAATTAAAAGACGCTTACTCCTTGGAAGGAAAGTTATGACCAAGCTAGACAGCATATTAAAAGCAGAGACATTACTTTGCCAACAAAGGTCTGTCTATTCAAGGCTATGGTTCCAGTGCTCATGTATGGATGTAAAAGTTGGACTGTGAAGAAAGCTGAGCACCGAAGAATTGATGCTTTTGAACCGTGGTGTTGGAGAAGACTCTTAGAGTCCCTTGGACTGCAAGGAGAACCAACCAGTCCATTCTAAAGGAGATCAGCCCTGGGATTTCTTTGGAAGGACTGATGCTAACGCTGAAACTCCAGTACTATGGCCACCTCATGCAAAGAGTTGACTCATTGGAAAAGACTTTGATGCTGGAAGGGATTGGGGGCAGGAGGAGAAGGGGACAACAGAGGATGAGATGGTTGATTGCATCACCAACTTGATGGACAAGAGTTTGGGTGAACTCCGGGAGTTGGTGATGGACAGGGAGGCCTGGCGTACTGCGATTCATGGGGTCACAAAGAGTTGGACACGACTAAGCAACTGAACTGAACGTATAAAATGGGCTTCCCTGGTGGCTCAGTGGTAGAGGATCTGCCTGCAATGCAGGAGACACAGATTAGATCCCTGAATCGGGAAGATCCCCTAGAGAAGGAAATAACAACCCACTCCAGTATTCTCGCCTGGGAAATCCCATGGACAGAGGAGCCTGGCGGGCTACAGTCCATGGGGTCTCAAATGAATCAGACAAGGCTTAGTGACTAAATAACAGCAACAATTTATATAATCTTGTTCAGCAAATATACTTCAGTTTTTTAAAAAGTACCTCACAGTATCCACATGGTGATGTAACTTCTCCTTATTCTAAATACCTGCAATACTTTCCCCCACTCTCTTTGCTTTACTGAGTCCTCACTGATTGTAATTCTTTCTGTATATGTCTTACGGTGGCTTCTAAATGCTTTCAGCCCTCAAGGTCGAAGGTTGGGTTTGTTTTATCATTCTGTCCCTCACAGTGCTTTTCACAGCACATATATTCAGTAAATTCTTGATAAACAAAAGAATGAAGAGTTCTTCAGGCTAAGAACTGTATTCTTCTTGGCATCAAGCATAAAGCATTGCACCAAACAGGCACTTAATGTGTTTATCACTTGAATGAAAACTTGAATAGCAGTTTGCTTCAAAGGTCTGGTTCTGATCTGTGGTAACACTCTGCTTGGTGTCTTCTCTACATCTGTATTTTACAGGCAAAGTACTAATAATTGAGAAGTTAAAAAAAATCAGAACTCTAGACCAGCCATTAGCAAGTATATGACTTTACCTTAGTCACATATCTGGGTTTTAATCTCCTTAGTTTTAAACTGACATCTTTAGACAAGATGTTTTTTAAAGCTATTCTGCTCTTTAAAATCTATAATTTAATAAATTAGCATAACTGCAATGAGAAGAACATCTCATCAACAGACACTGAGAACCATTTCTTGGTTAAGCTTTCTGTTCGGGCACTAGGAATAAATTTCAGCAGAGGTTCATCTCTGTCATTTACTAGCTTTCTATGTTAATCGAGCTCCTTACCTGGCCTGGAACTTCCTTTTTTTAATGTATAAAATCAGGAGATTTTTCTATGTGTCCTTTATTGTGAGAGAGCATCTCTTCTTTAAGTCGCTTTCTTATGGTATCACACTGCCTTACACGGTAGACTTTAGGGCAGTCTTAGCTAAAACTCTCTTAGAAAGAGAAATACTATATTATATCACTTAATGTGGAATCTAAAAAATAAAGCAAATGGATTCATATAGCAAAACAGAGATTCACAAATATGTCTTCTATCATTTCCCAAGGATCTGCAGTAAAGAAAACCTTTAAATATATTTTCTCAGGATTATTGCATAAACGTGTGGGGTGGATGTCAAAAGGAACGCACTTTAGAAGGTTCCACATAGTAAATCATAGTGATTTTAGAATAGTGCTATTTGGCAAAAGTAACTAGGAGCTTCCATCACTGTGCATGATGACGCCTGTACGTGTTTACAAAAAGGGTTAAGATTTTTTTTATTGGGAAACGCGACATTCATAAGAAAAATACATACAGCTGCAGAATGCTTTGTACTCCAGTCTAGTTTAATAGCCTGAATAGCATCTATTTTGAAAACTCTGAAAACCGTCTTCCTATCTCTGACCTAGATGAACTTCCAAGGCTGGAACTAGACCTCCCACCCTTTGTAACTTTCTTTGAACCACCAGTGAGATCATTGGCCGCAACTCGGACGATTGAGCCAGAGGGATATGGACTAGACTGACTGAATATTTAATTGAGTTTCCTCTACTCCAAATGGACTTCCCAAGTGGCTCAGTGGTAAAGAATCTACCTGGCCAATGCAGGAGAGGCAGTTCGATTCTTGGGTCGTGAAGATCCCCTGGAGGAGGAAATGGCAAGCCACTCCAGTATTCTCACCTGGAAAATCCCATGGACAGAGGAGCCTGGCAGGCTACAGTCCATGGCGTCACAAGGAGTCAGACACAACTGAGTGAGAGCATGTGAGCACACGCTGCACACACACACACACCTTATTCCAAATAGTAGTGAATGTATGTTTTGTTTTCTTTCTTATCTTATACTCCCAAGGAATTGTAACTTCCTTATACCTTCAAGGAATTATCACAACAAGCCTCCTAAGTCAAAATAGAGACGATTTTAAAACCCTAGAAAGCACCTTCATACCACTTTCCAATCACTGTCCACTTTCTCCTCCACAAAGGAAACCATCATACTGGGTTTTATGGCAATCACTTTCCTGGTTTTTCATTATAGCTTAACCATCTAAGTATGCATTACAAGTTTTTTTTTTAATTTTATTTAAGTACAATCATCAGTATATGTTATTTTGTGTCTGAATTCTTTGACTCAATGTCACATTTTCATTGCAATAGCTGTCAATAATAAAAATATACCATTATCTATCCATCCCACTGTTTATTAACATAAATATTTTTAACTTTTTTCAGTTTTTTAAAAAATATGTATTTTGAATAGAAAGAAAGCTTGAAAAAGATTGAAATTTATTCTGGATAGGCTAAAAACCTCATATCAAAATCATTCTTTCCAAATGCCTGGTTTCTCAGAAAACTAATGCCATATGTTTTGGTGTTAAAAAATGAAAAAAAGTAGTCCCCAAAATGTTGCTTAAAGCACTCTGGATTTGGATCAGCTTTCCCAGCCCCACTTCCCATCTACCTTAACTCGACTGTCTCAAGTGACCAGACAGCTTGAGGCAATGACCCACGGAGGCCGTTGGGTGATGCGAGAGGAAAAAGTGAAAGCAAAGAAGGTGAGACTCATGAACTGAGCAAATCAAGACCGAGCCGATCTGGGGCGAGCACAGCACACAGGCAGCGGGGGGGAATTACTTTACCCTCTTCAACCCTCTTCTTTCACGTCCCCCGTCTGCCACTTCTCTTTACCCAGAGTGTGTGTGTGTGTGTGTGTGTGTGTGTGTGTGTGTGTGGATGAGTGTTAAAGACAGGGAAGCATTAAGGCTTGGATAAATATGGCAGTGAGACCATCTACTCTCTTCTTACTAGAGTGATAGGCAAGTCACTTAGGCGATGCCTGGAACCTGTATGGGAAAGAAAAGCACCTCCATACCTTCCAAAGATGGCCTATTTCTGAGCACATGGGAAGAAAAAGGCATATGCTGTAGGCATGAAGATGTTAATTTATGCCACTGACTAAGCATAATTTTTTTAAACAGAAATCTGTCTAACCACTTTTCCACATTCTCATCTAATAAATACAGGTTCTATTATATTTCTGCTTATCCACATTTTAATAAGTTAAAAAATATTAAGTGAAATTGAAGAATAGAAAGGGTGAGGGGAAACCCCTGGGTGAAGACAGCTTTCAATTAAGAGGAAAGGGTAAGAAAGGCTAAGTAAGAAAGAGTAAGAGGAGGGGTAAGATAGTCTATTTGTTTGCCATCTTTTGCTGGGATCTTGGATATTATCATTAGATAGTGTGAACAAAGGAAATACTACGCATGGATGTTTTTAAATTTTCGGCATTTACTCATAAAATCATAAGACACTTCTTGAATAGCCCCTTCTTAGAGATAGTTATTATATATTCAATTGTTTTCATAACATGTTCTTTTTTCTTTGTAATTAAAGAAAGAGTTTTGTTAGATTAAAAAAAGGTAGGTTTGCAAATACAATTTTTATCTGCATTTCTTATAGTGCTGTTTAACAAGCAAGACTTTTATTTTTATGCATCAATATTTACTTAATTCTCTTTAGTCATTTATCACTGCTTTATAAAGGTGTGTGCGTGCATGCTGTCACTCAGTCATGTTCAACTCTTTGTGACCCCATGGACTGTAGCCTGCCAGGTTCCCACGTCCGTGGGATTTCCCAGGCAAGAACACTGGAGCGGGTTGCCATTTCCTATTCCGGAGGATCTTCCTGACCCAGGGATTGAACCTGTGTGTCCCGCATTGCAGGTGAATTCTTTAGCACTAAACCACTTGGGTAGCCCTTATTAAGATGATCAGAATATACTGTTTTCCTTCTTTCTGATAAAACTTTTATTTATTCCTAAAGGCAAGGAGGGAGTATGTTTATCTTTTATCTTCTTCATATTCACTATTTTTTTTTTTTCATTTTTCTTGGCCTAGTACCTTTGGATTTTGCCTTAAATTTCAACTAAATCAGACTCTGGGCCACTGTTACATTAGATTTTTTGAATACCTGCAATGCAAGCTGACCTTGGAGATAAGGGTAAGGGCCCAACCACTTATGCACAAGAGAGCAGAGGTGGCGTCTCTCCTTCAGGTCACGTGCCTCATTGGTGACGGAACTGCGAGCTCTAGAGTTAGTGCCTGGGCTCCTGACAGACTCCTTCCTAGTCAATGCACCTTCTCCTCCGCCTAAAATTCTCCCATTTCCTCTAGTAAATGAATGGATGTGGCATTTGTTTCACTTGTTTCCCTTTCCTCGTATTTATAAGTATGCCCTTCCACTCCTGGGTGAGAAAATAAACGTCATACACTAATGTTCACAGCAGCATGGTCTATTCTAACAACCAAAAAGTGGAAACAATCCAACTGCCCATCAGTTGATGAATGGATTTTTTTTTAATGTGGGATATTCATGCAATGGAATATTATTCAGCAATAAAAAGACATGAGGTACTGGCACATGCTACCACAAGGATGAACTTTGGAACTATTACGCTAAGTATTAATAGAAGGAGTCAGGCACAGAATAACTCCCTGCATGTGAAATGTCTAGAAGAGTCAATATATAGATACAGAAAGCAGAATCATGGGTGCACAGAGCTAGGGGAGATGGGCAGAAAGGCCTGCAGTGATCGCTAAGAGCCTGTGATGTCTTTTTTGGAGTGATGACATTGTCTCACAATTGACTGTGGTGATGACTATAGAATGCTTTAAATACACTAAAAGACATTGAATTGTGCACTGTAAATGTGTGAATGGTATAGAATATGAACTATATTTCAATAAAGCTGTTACAATATGCCTTTGTTGGTACTCATTTTAAAGAAAGTTGAGATTTGTTTCATAAACATTAAAAAGAGATGAAATGTCCCTTAGCAACCACAGCCATAAAACAATAACTGAAAAATAATAACAAGATGGCTCAGAACTAAACGAAATTCCACATATTTTGCCTTCCTGTGCTTTACTGTATTGATTAGGTTCTCACTGAAAGCTGCGCTAAGAAATCATTTGACTGTCCATTTACCACTCTGTGATGGGCTCGTTCAGTCTGCAAATATTATGGATCATCTACCTCTTGCCAGAAATTGTGCTGAATGCTGGAGGTAGAATGATTAAAAAAAAAAAAAGAAAGAAAGTCTGCTCAGGGAGCTCATGACAAAGTTTCCAGTTTTTTAGAAGAAACCAAAGAAGTTAGCATTTGTTGAACACATTCTATGTGCCAGACACCACAGAAAGCACTGCACATAGTTTTAAAGTTGTACTCATGGCCAATTGAAAATCCGTTTCTCATGCTACAGATAATATTGCTTGGCTATGAAAATAATTGAAGTCATTAAATTGCTCAGTTGATGTCTACTTATTTAATAAATGAAGTCACGCATTGTTTTATTCACATCTGTATCTCAGGAACCTATGCAATGAATGATAATAAAAATATCATTCATGATAAAAATGTGTTGAACTCTCAAAAGTGGTTAATGATGTAGCGATATGATGGTCTTGTGATTGTCATTCATTAAAATCCAAAGGGAAGTTGAACAGTTATTTTATTGATTCTTTTAATCTCCAGTTCAACAGAGCAGAGAAAGGAAAACTGTTTGCAAAGGCAACATGTGGAGAGTTACAAGCATAATTGTAAGCCTGGATAAGGCCAATGCGATTTACTGCCTGTCATGAATATTGTGGTCTGATGATTTTTTCTAACAATTTGAAAAACTAACCTCTG
The DNA here is from genome assembly GCA_006410935.1 of Redunca redunca. Classification (NCBI taxonomy): domain Eukaryota; kingdom Metazoa; phylum Chordata; class Mammalia; order Artiodactyla; family Bovidae; genus Redunca; species Redunca redunca. The sequence goes on from SJYQ01002666.1 coordinate 527,888, forward strand.
CCTTCTGCTTTATTTCACATGCCTTCCAAGGCTCCACTGGGCACAACGGTTGCTTTATTCGTTTGTGCTTGAGCTTGAAAAGTGAGTTTCTCATTATTATGTATGCCTTTGGTACATGGCATATGAAGGCAGAAGAAAGCTTGGCCAGTGACAACATTTGCGCTGGGTGCAGTCAGGTGGATAATACTTACCCTTCTAAGTGTGGCCTTTCTTCTGAGCGCAAAGTGCTTTACAGATATTATCTGACCGAGTTCAGAACCCCAGCAGGGGGACAGGAGACGGGGACTGGTAGTAAACTATTCCACATCTGAGAAAATCAAAGAAAAAGAGGCTCTCCAACTGAGATGTAAGAACATTTGAACCTTTATCTACTCGAGACAAATGGTCCAAGAAATAATTTGAGAATGAGCTTGCCTTTTGCATCCTGACCATAGCAACGCAGCCTGCAGACTCTGGGAAGATTCAGCTTAAAGAGCAGCCAGCCAGCCTGCATGGACCCTGGCATTAGAAATGCACCTCGCACAAGGAGGTAGGAGCCTGACAGTAATTCTTGGGCCCAGTGAACTCTCAACAAATGAATGTTGAATTGATTTGGGAAAATGTGGAAGTGACTCTATAGCATGAATACACGCCATTCTCTGTAAGCATGCTGCATACAACAATCTGTAACAGTTGCCATCGTGACCATAATAGGAAGATGTTAGCAGCATGAGGTCAATTGCAATGGATTTGGATTGCATCTACCCAAAGAAGGATTCAGAAATTTACATATATACACATTTATGAAAATTAAATATATCATATTTAACGCAATCAAACAATAATGAACAAAAAGTCCCAATCAGCTAGGGTTTGAAAGAAAGAATTCCTATTTTTTAAGCAATTTTTCAATTAACTGACCTCTATGTGTGGACATTTTTACAATGCTGTTCTTTAGAATGATAAGAAATCAAGAAATAATGTGACTTTTACCCTGGGAAGGTTAAGGTTTCAGCTAACAACTTATTTTCATTTGATTAAACTGAGACTCTGGCTCTGGCTGTAGCACTTACTAATTGAATCGCTCTGTGCCTCAGTTTCCTCATTTGCAATCGGCAGCATTGGGTTATTACAAAGACGAAACAAGTTGTTAATATAAAGTAGGCATAACAATACCCAGTACAGCCCATGCTGTATAAATGCTAGTTATCTCTGTTATTATGTTATTCCTATTCTTTCATTCATGTGGCAGTACTTAGTCCAACAGTAAAATATACACTAAGCAAGTAATTACTACAAAAGTGTGATGGGTCTCAAGATGGGGAATTATAGGAGGTTCCTTGTTCTTGAATAAGCACCAACACCTTCTCCAGCTAGTACTACAGTTTTCCTTCCTTATTGCTATGTTGCAGGAGTACTGGGGTTAAGGATCTGTGAAAAACCCCGGAGGGGATATTCTACTCTTAAATTCCAGGCAAACAAGTTTGATTCATGGGAAATGGAGAGAAAATTCTGAGTCCAAGAGGGAGAAAATTACTTTCCAGCTCTGTTCCCGTAAAACAGAGGGACTGAAATGAAAATAAGAACAAAACTCAAGACAGCAATTGCTGCAAAATTTCCCTCCAAAATGAAGGAGAAAGTTATCAGCAGTATTGGCACCAGCGATGGCAGAGAAACAAGAGACACGAGGACCACAGTGTTGGGTTATTACCAAGACTAAACGGTTGACAGTATAAAGCGGGCGTAACAGTGCCCAGCACAGCCCATGGTTTGTAAATTCTAGTTATCTCTGTCATTATTATTGTCACTGCTCTTACTTCATTCATGTAGCTGAGGGTGGCCACCAGCGGCCTCTGCCATCAGTCATCAACTTTCTCGAGAAAAGGCAGTTTCAGGGTTCAAGGTGGACACCTTGGGCAGGAATCAACAACCCAACAGGATCTTGAGTTGGCATCTATGGCACAGGTGCCATTTTTGTCATGGGCAGCAAGAGAGTAAGAAATGAGGGCACGGGAGGATGCCAGCTGTGTTCTGACTCTGTGGAGTCTGTGTCCTGTCTCACGCTTCACAAACCAGACAAGTCTTAGGGTGGGTCATCAGAACACTGTGTTTGAGGGGTTATCCTTGCTCTGAAGATTCCCACGTCAGTGGGAGTTATGCGAGAGGAGAGGAGACGACTTGTGAAGAGCAAAAGGGGCAGTATTTTGTTCAATATTGTGGCACTGTTTTTTGCCCCAGATCACTGTTGTCAGAAAAGGATATGTTCACCTTCCAAAGGATGAGATTTTTAGTACTTTTAAAACCCAAATAGAAAATCCATGCATAATGATAAAATAATGTTTTATTGTTCTAATCCTATAGTATCAACAAAAACAAGAAAACCCCAGGGCTAACTACAATACCTTCTTGTAGGCTTCTAAGTGATACTGTATACTGCTTATTTAACTTCTAAGCAGAGTACATGATGTGAAATGCTGGGCTGGATAAAGCACAAGCTGGAATCAAGATTGCCAGGAGAAATATCAATAACCTCAGATACACAGATGACACCACCCTTATGGCAGAAAGTGAAGAGGAACTAGAGAGCCTCTTGATGAAGGTGAAAGAGGAGAGTGAAAAAGCTGACTTAAAATTCAACATTCAAAAAGCTAAGATTATGGCATTTGGTCCCATTACTTCATGGCAAATAGATAGGGAAACAGTAGAAACAGTGATAGACTATTTTCTTGGGCTCCAAAATCACTGCAGATGGTGACTGCAGCCATGAAATTAAAAGATGCTTACTCCTTGGAAGAAAAGCTATGATAAACCTAGACAGTATATTAAAAAGCAGGGACATTACTTTGCCAACAAAGATCCGTCTAGTCAAAGTTCTGGTTTTTCCAGTAGTCATGTATGGATGTGAGAGTTGGACCATAAAGAAGGCTGAGCGTCGAAGAATTGGTGCTTTTCAACTGTGGTGTTGGAGAAGACTCTTGAGAGTCCTTGGACTGCACAGAGATCAAACCAGTAAATCCTAAAGGAAGTCAATCCTGAATATTCATTGGAAGGACTGATGCTGAGGTTGAAGCTCCAATACTTTGGCCACCTGATGCAAAGATCCAACTCATTGGACAAGACCCTGATGCTGGGAAAGATTGAAGGCAAGAGAAGAAGAAGGGGATGACAGAGGAGGAGATTGTTGGATGCATCACCAACTCAGTGGATATGAGTTTGAGCAAGCTCTTGGAGATGGTGAAAGACAGGGAAGCCTGGAGTGCTACAGTTCATGGGGCCTCAGAGAGTTGGACACAACTGAACAACTAAATAACAACAAAGTGATACTGAGACTGTAATTTTTTTTTTAAATATACTTTATATGATAAAAATCTAAGTAGTCTGATTTTTATTTGTTTTGGTTGTCATGATTATTTCAAATATGCTAGCAACAATCAGTTTCAGTCAAGGGAACAGTTATAGTATAAATCATGAATTAATATATGCCTGTCTCTTACACCTGTTACTACAGATTAGGCAGCACAGGCTTTATGTGTTTTAATACTATAATTTCTTTTAAATGCTTGAGGATGTGGTAAAGTTGTTTTTACATGCATCAAGGTGTTTGAACACCTTTTTCTCTTGAGTCATGCCTACCAGGGACATGTACTCAGGGTTGGCTTTAGAGAAAATCATGAGTCCAGTTACCCAATCTGTTTCTTAGCATCCCCTATCCCACCTCCCATCTTCTCTCCAGTCTTCCAGAGAAAACTGTGTCTGTACACCTACCTGATTTAACCCATCCAAGTCTGCTTTAGAAATAACTACTGAAATTGATGTATTAATCCCAACCTCCTTTTATCTGAGTGAATGTCCCCATAAAGTGATAGCTGAATGTTAACAAGAAAACAATGCCTTAGCTTCTCATGTGTGGGTACCTTCAATCCTATAAGCATATTTGATTTGCCAGAGTATGCAGTCTTGGGATAAAATATGGTACATCTTCTTGAATTAATTATGAATTTGTATTCATATTTAAAACAAGCATGGCTTTATAAATTGAGATGGCAAAGAAACTAAGAACTGTAAAGACAAAACACAAATCTGAAAAGAAATCTTCATAATCGTGGTAGGATATCTAAGCTAAAGCCCCCAAAAGGTCTTATTCATCTGTTATTTGATATGTCCCTCTGCAATCACACAGGCGTCTGGAGAGGTATTTAAGCAGCTGCAGAAGCAGCAGCAGTCTCCAGCTAAAGTGATGAAATCCTAGTGAGCAATTTCAGTATCTTCCAGCTGGAGAGAGACAAAAAATTAGCAAGGGAATGATGACTCTTAGGTAACGGAAAGAAGTTGAAGTTCCAACATTTACTAACTGTGTGACTTTGGGCAAGTCACTTAACCTCTCCGAGTAAATTTTCCTATCTGTGGATTGGAGACTTCCAGTTCAGCCTTCTTCACAAGTACTGGTGAAGCTGAAATATATCTGTGAAATATTATGAATTACAAAATGCTCCTTAAACACTAAGTTACACATGCTTCTGTTTTTAACTCAACTATCGCTTTTGTGGAAATGTTTCCTGACCTTCTCCAAAACCTGGGATGCTGTCTTTCTGTCCCTTCCGGCTGTCCCGTCTGGCTGCTAACAGACAACTGGTCTCCTGTTCTGGTTGGAGGCACATCTGGACATCTGAGCTCTAAACTCAGAACTGCCTAGGATAGAGTGTCCGAATTTGATTACCTAATTATCCATATTGTGTATTAAGATTTTACCGAGACCTAGAAAAAAGCAGTGCCCATTTTAAAGAATCTGTGCATGACTTTTGCTCATGTCCTTCTCTGCCTGCAGGATCTGTAGGAGCTTGCAGGGAATACAGAACTGGTTCTAGTAATGCCTGCTGCAGAAATGGAAGTAGCTCGAGAAATCTCATTTCTTTCTTTAGGACTCAGATACATCTATCTTTGGCTTATTTGCCATCTGTGCTGGTGAATCTTTTGGGGGAGAGACAAATATACAGCTCTAGATTTGAGGCTCTCAATTAGCTATTTATAAAAACAGAAAAATGTCTTCATCTGAACTTGGAATTCCTGGCAGTGGGTTTGGATACAGGGCCTGACACTTCCCATGGTGAAAGGCATGTACACACGGAGAAGGGTCATGCAGGGTCTGCCACTCCTAAAAGATAGGCCCGGTGCCATGGTTTGATAGGAACGATTTTCCTTTCGATTGCTACTGCATTCTCATTGGTGTGTGGACACCTGAGAACTTCAGTCAGCCCTAGGGAGAGATGCCGAAGACAGTCTTGTCTCTGGATGTGTTAGTTGCTTAGTCGTGTCCAACCCTTTGCGACCCCATGGACTGTAGTCTGCCAGGCTCCTCTGTCTACGGAATTCTCCAGGCAAGAATACTGGAGTGGGTTGCCACTTTTTTCTCCAGGGTGTCTCTGAATAAAGACATTATTAAAAGATTTTAAAAAGAGATGCAAAATGCATGATCATTTTAAAGCTCCAAGAAGAGCACCTCTCAGGAAGGCACCAGAAATTGAATGTGCCTTCCTAGAGAGTCTTCCAGATAATATGATCTGATCTATTCTGTTTAAGTTTCAGAGCACATCAGGCCTCTAATCTCACTTCTACTGCTAATTGTTCAGCTGGTAGACAGAGCCAGGCTCCCGACCAGCTGGCATTCATGGAGGCTTTGGCTGGGATGGGAAAGGCGGATGAACATCCTCAAGGAATGGGAGCAATCCCAGATCGAATCTTTCTCTAGCTTTGAGCAAGTTTGTTCAAATTCCACAAACTTACTTTCAGCTGTAGGACACATTGCTCTTATTTTTTTTTTCTTGTCCTTTGAGAGATTATTTTCTTTCACAGTATTTTATGATTATACAGATAATACATGCTCATTTCTAGAGAACACAGATAGATATACAGAGGTTAATGAACAGAACCATTGTGAACATCTTAAAACATTCCTTTCAAGGCTTTTAGCAATACATATATATGCATGTTCCCTCGTAGCTTAGTCGGTAAAGAATCCATCTGTAATGTAGGAGACCCAGGTTCAATTCCTGGGATAGGAAGTTCCGCTGGAGAAGGAAATGGCAACCCACTCCAGTATTCTTGCCTGGAGAATCCCCATGGACAGAGGAGCCTGGCAGGCTGCAGTCCATGGGGTCACAAGAGGTCATACGTGACTTAGTGACTATACCACCATGACATGCATGTGTTTAAAAACTAAAATCATAATACATCAAATCACTGAACATTTGCATCTCTGCTTTAAACTATCCATTTACCCAAAATTTAAAACAACCATTCATCTTGCTCAGTTGGCTAGCCTGACAGAGACTCAAGTGCGTCTTTCATCACCTTTGTGCATAAAATACCAGTAGGGGTCTGCATTGTTTATCATTGGTACGTGGTGAGTTCTTCTCATCTGCAGGCTCCAGCGTTCTGGAAAATGTTCTTTTCTCTTCTTTGATTACCACTTTGGGTTCCGCAGCAGCAGCCTCTCCTTGGAAATTCAGTTCTGCATCAGTGTGAGCTCCTGATTATGCTTTGCCTTGCTCCCCCTTTCCTTTTCCTCCTCCCTTCCATTTTTATCTCTATACTTCCAGGAATAGTCTTAATATCTAATTTCAGGAAAAATTCTTGAGTTTCTCTTCCATTTCAGAAAGCTTATATTTTCCATATCCAATCTACCATTCATTGTAGACATCATGGTTTTTATTAAACACTTGTGTTTTACATCTCTATATATACCACTCTGATTTTAGAACTTCATGACTACTTATTTTGAATTCATAATGCAAATTATCTTGAGGCTCACAAAGCACAGTAGGAACCACTGAACTTTTTTCCCCTACTGTCTCCTGAGGCAAGTCTGTTTCAGAGGGAAGCATTCGCTTTGATTCTTCAGAGCCGTTCACATTTAAAATTGCTAGGATTCTAGCCATTAAAAAAAAAAAAAAGATTTATTTATTTGACACTGCCAGGTCTTTATTATTTGACATTTATTTGACTGTGCACATGAGAACACGTGTGGAATCCAGTTCTCTGACCAGGGACCTAACCCAGGCCTCTCCCATCTGGAGCACGGAGTCTTAGCCACTGGACCACCAAGGAAGACCCCGATTCTAACCATTTTGAAATGTATGAACATGGCAGTTTTATATGGCTTAACCTAAAATAAATGTTTTATCTTTGCCAGGATATGTAATATACAAATTGTCCAGAAGCAACTTATTGCTGCCCATATGAGTTACAGTCAGGTCAACATGAAGATGGGCTTGTCAGAGATATGTTATGTGTCTTTGTTAATAATTCTTTGGGTTCCAGTGAACAAGGAGAGTAATGTTTTTAGAATAAATTTACACTGTTGATTGAGCTGTCCTGAGTACTCGCTGGGGCGGGCCGGGGAGGGTGGGGTGGGCGTGCAACATGTGCACACCGCAACAGCCCCAGCCATCAATCTTGTCCCTGTTATTTCTCCATGTGTTATGCATAGGTGCTACACAGTAGAAAACCCTGCATCTCCTTAAGAGCGCTTAATCACCATTTTTGTTTTCAATAATCATGGCAGACAAAACCAATGATTAGTGTGTTCTTTGCTACTCCATATGGTTTCCAGATATGGAAATAAAATAATAGAAGATGCCCAGTTAAATTTCAACAAAGAATACATAATTTTGCAATATTACTATGTCCTGAGTAAATTTGGAACTTACACTAGAAAACCATTCATTGTTTATCTGAAATTCGGTTTTAATTGTGTCTCCTGTATTTTATCTGCCAAACCTACTGCTCATCCCAATAACAGCTCTAAGCTTTTCTCAAAGGGGCAGTCAGTATAAATGGAGCTGACACATGAGTTGATGATGTCCATTTGACATCTTGCAATGGAGCTTAACTGGTGGGATGCAAATCCTGCCAAATAGATCGTGCTTGTCTCCAAGCCTTGCTTCTCTGAGTTTTTTGGAGGCTAGCCAGTGTTTGTCAGGATCTCTTCTACTCACACCTGGGAACATTGTCCTTTTATGGGAGGAGTGGTGTGGGTCACTTTATAGCTGTCATCAATCTGGGTCTATTTCACCACCTCTCACATAAATTCTTCAGATCTTATACCAAATCCATGGTTCCCAGTGGCCATGCAAGCTCCTATTAGTTATTTAAAGGGGCTCAGGGAAGGAGACTATTAGATGACTGAGACAGTCATTTTGCCACCTAACCTGGATAGTCAGGATGGGAAACAAAATGAATTCTTGCACACGGTCAAGTGGGTAAGTTCACGTGCCACCATGAACTTTAATAATCATAGAAACCCAATTGTGATACTGATCCATAAGATGGTTAATAATTTTATGAATGGATTGTCCTTCAGGTTGTAAAGCACAGAGTTTTTACAAAGGGTAATCTTGAAAGAAATTGCTTCTTGCTGCCAAGTTTGAGTGTGAGGGAATGTGCAGACAGTAAGCTTTGCTAAGTGAGTATTGTGAAATAGGATGCTTTAGAGAAACACAGATGAAACCTTGGGAAGTTCATGTTAAAATAATTTCTTATGTCAACACTCTGACATCAAAATTCAAATGAGATAACACTGAGGATAAAAATCAGTCATTTAAATTTCAATATACAGTAGGTACAGACAAATACTGTTTGATTTTACTGCTATGAGGTACCTAGAATAGTCAAATTCACAGAGTCAGAAAAATACACTAGTAGGGGCCAGGGGTGAGGGGAGAGGGAATGGGGACGTAGTGTTTAATGGGAACAGAGCTTCACTTAGGAAAGTGAAAAATTGGAGAGATGGATAAGGATGAGAGTTTTAAGTATACTCACAGCAATGTGAGTGTACTTAGCACCACTAAACTGTACAATTAAATATGATTAAAATAGCATGTTTTATATTATGTGACTTTTGCCACAATAAAAATAATTTTAATCAAATCATTTAGGCATGTATGACCTCTTTCCTTCTCTTCCTTCATCCCTTCCTCTCCGTGAATGGCAGATGACAGAGAGCATTATGTATAAATAGCATTCGATTGGATTTCATTATTATAATAATCACACACACATCAACAATACATGTTTTAACCTTGTTTTAAAACATACAGATTGCAAGGAAAGTATTCCTTTGGAGAATTCAATTTGTCTCCCCAATTGTTAAGGCTACTTCATGCTAGAAAAATAAGAATTTCAGTAGAAAAGTAAGATTTTCAGTAAATACAAAGGCCATTGACCAAGCCTATTATAATATGATATTCTAAATACAATATGGAATTTCCAATTGGATCCCTTTCAGGTAAACAAGCATGCTGTTAACAATATTCTTACTGTTCTTGCAGTATAAGAAGGCTACTTTTCTTTTTTGGGGTAGAAATAGCTTTGATTATTTTATATGTAATTCATATTCAAAGTAAAAATTAAAAGGTATAAAAAGGTATAAAGGAAATGTAAAAAAGTTACATTTAATCCTAACATTATGAAGTCCATTTTACCATTATGTTGGTTTATCTTCTGGGCTTCTGTTTGTAGTTAGACGTGTACACATGAACTTTATATATGAACACAAAAGTACAATGAGAATAACTGACTTTATCTTAGGTGCAGTGTACTTCAGAACTTTATTTGAATTTCTTTCTAACTCTAAAAGCCATTCAAAAGGTAAGTACTGTTATTATTTCCAATTTAGAGATGAATAAATTTTGAAAACAACAATAACAAGCCAAAAAAAAAAAAAACAACTCAGCTTTCCCAAAGCCAAATGCTAAGAGGTGGCAAAGTCAGCATGTAAAATGAGGTAACCTGACCCCAAGTCTGCAGCACATTAGGGGCTGTTAAAGATTAGCATTGGTCACCTAGTGAAAAATCATAGGTATCTTTCCATAGTAACACATGTAAAAACGCATACATCCTTTTTATGGCTGCATAGTATTCCACAGATATTATAACTGATCTCTTCGCAGAGATGGGTTTAGTTTGGTTTTTCCCCTCATCATTTTTACTTCTGAATGCTCCAAAGAAGACCCTTGCAATATATCTCTATTAAATTTTCTGATTACTTATTTAGGATAAATCCCTAACAATAGAATTTGGGAGTTTGGTCTTTGATATACATTACTAAAGTGTACTTCCTAAAGATAAAACCAATCTGTGCCCCTGCAAACAGTTCATGAGAGTAACTTTTCTCTACACTTGCTCCACTTTACTAAAATGATCCCTAAAACCTTGCATTTCAAGACACTTTCAAAGAAAGAATCTCTTACATCAGTGAGTCATCACTATGATCTGCAGAAAGCCCTACTACTTTAAAGACTATGATATTTTGAGTGTGGATTGATGCTTTCATCCTTTTCCAGGGTCCAACTGTCCAACCATGGCCAGTAGGCGGTGCTCACACACAGATTAGAAAGATCTCTGTGGTCACATTCACTCTAACACACTCGGCACCATTAACATGTCATCTTCAATTCCTGAACAACACATCATGGGCTGCTTGCTTAAACTTAGGCCATGGTTTGCTCAATAATCTCTGAAATGCAGGTTCACTGTTTTCTTCTTATATTAGCTTCTTGGAAGGAGTAATGTTAGCAATTTCCAAATATCACTCTGATGACGAGGTCCATATACACTGGTAATAGTTCGCTAGGACCCATTCAGGTGAGTTTTCAAGCATCTGATCTTAAACAGGCATGCTCCAACCTTAGCCTCCCGCCTCCTTATGTGTATTTCTTGTTTATAAGGAGTGGCTTATGCCAAAATGCCATTTAACATCTTTTCTCTTCCACATTTCTCTTTTTAAAAACTATCACTCAGATCTTATTCAAAAGGTGACTAAAATATTTGTCACTGCAAGCCTGAGGCAGGTGAAATCTTCTCCTTTCTACCCGTGTTTAATATAAGAACATTTCTGACTCCTCTATGGTTTGGTTGCTGAAAAACAGAATTCAAATGGAAAGACTGAAAAGTATGACTATACAAAATTTAAATGTTTGAATATCCAAAATATCAGAAAAATTTTTGAGAAAAATATTTACAATATGATTTCCCCAAAATGATGTTAAGTGATAAAGAGGTACTATGTGTCTATTAAAAATATTAAAAGAAAAAAGGACATGGAACTTGAGCAGAATTTACAGAAGCACAACCTATAAAAGAAAAAAATTCAAAAAAGGATATACATATGCTGCTAAGTCACTTCAGTCGTGTCCGACTCTGTGCGACCCCATAGACAGCAGCCCACCAGGCTCCCCCGTCCCTGGGATTTTCCAGGCAAGAACACTGGAGTGGGTTGCCATTTCCTTCTCCAATGCATGAAAGTGAAAAGTGAAAGGAAAGTCACTTAGTCGTGTATCCGACTCTTAGCGACCCCATTGACTGCAGCCTACCAGCCTCCTCCATCCATGGGATTTTCCAGGCAAGAGTACTGGAGTGGGGTGCCATTGCCTTCTCCAATATACATATGCATGTACATAAATATTTGAATTACTTTGCTGTACACCTCAAACTAACAAAACATTGTAAATCAACTATGTGCTGTGCGAAGTTGCCTCAGTCATGTCCAACTCTTTGCAACCCTTTGGACTATAGCCTGCCAGGCTCCTCTGTCCATGGGATTCTCCAGGCAAGAATATTGGAGTGGGTAGCCATTCCCTTCTGCAGGGAATCTTCCTGACCCAGGTATCGAAACTGCATTTCTAAAGTCTCCTGCATTGGCAGGCAGGCTCTTTACTACTAGCGCCACCCGGGAAGCCCAAATCAACCATACTTTAATTTAAAAACAAAAGAATGCACTTACCGTTGAGATCTCTAGGCTTAATTTTGCACTTCCAGTCATCTGATCATCACTGTGATTCTGCCACTTAACTATTTGATGACCCTTTGACAAGTCATATAATTTCTCTGGATCTCCATGTCTTCCTCTGAAACATTAGGTCATTAATCATTCTGTACAGCTACTTCCATCTCTAACCACCAGGATTCTAGACAAGGTCCTAGTGTTTCAGGATTTTGTGCTCTTTAGGTTGTGTCTGGGGGCATGGGTCTCAGAACAGGCTAGTTCTCTGTAAGATGACATTAATGACAGAAGCGCATGTAAAGTAGCATTGCCAGAATAGCACAGGCTGGAAGCCAGAGCTCATGAGGACTGACAGAACACGCTTGTAGTATTAACCTTGGACATGGAAGACTGAATGGATATGCAATAATGAGCTTCAAAACTTTGACCATCTGTCATGTTGGCAGGGGGCTTCCCTGGTGGCTCAGCAGTAAAGAATATGCCTGCAATGTAGGAGTCACAGGTTCGATCCCAGGGTCAGGAAGATCCCCTGGAGGATGGCACAGCAACCCACTCCAGTATCTGTGCTTGAGAAATCCTATGGACAGAGGAGCTTGGCGGGCTAGAATCCATGAGGCCACAAGGAGCTGGACACGTCTTAGCAACTGAACAACAGCAACACGTTGAAAGAGTGAACGGATTAGTTGCTCCAGAGGGTAATATTAGGGTCCAACAAGGAATATTACTGGAAGGAAAAATAAATTTCATTAATGTATATTTGTTCATTTTATGAAATCTGCTTTTATTTTTTAATTATTTTATTCAGCTAGTTCAGTCACTCAGTCATGTCCGACTCTTTGCAACCCCATTAACCGCAGCACGCCAGGCCTCCCTGTCCTTCACCAACTGCCAGAGTTCACTCAAACTCATGTGCATTGAGTCGGTGATGCCATCCAACCATCTCATCCTCTGTCGTCCCCTTCTCGTCCTGCCCTCAATCTTCCCCAGTATCAGGGTCTTTTCAAATGAGTCAGTTCTTTGCATCAGGTGGCCAAAGTACTGGAGTTTCAGCCTCAGCATCAGTCCTTCCAATGAACACCCAGGACTGATCTCCTTTAGGATGGACAAGTTGGATCTCTCTGTAGTCCAAGGGACTCTCAAGAGTCTTCTCCAACACCACAGTTCAAAAGCATCAATTCTTTGGCACAGCTTTCGTTATAGTCCACCTCTCACATCCATACATGACCACTGGAAAAACCATAGCCTTGACTAGACGGACCTTTGTTGACAAAGTAATGTCTCTGCTTTTCAATATGCTGTCCAGGTTGGTCATAACTTTCCTTCCAAAGAGTAAGCGTCCTTTAATTTCAAGGTTGCAGTCACCATCTGCAGTGATTTTGGAGCCCCAAAAATAAAGTCAGCCACTGTTTCCACTGTTTCCCCATCTATTTTCCATGAAGTGATGGGACCAGATGCCATTCAGTTTTCTGAATGGTGAGCTTTAAGCCAATTTTTTCACTCTCCTCTTTCACTTTCATCAGGAGGCTCTTTAGTTCTTCTTCACATTCTGCCATATGGGTGGTGTCATCTGCATATCTGAGGTTATTGATATTTCTCCTGGCAATCTTGACTCCAGCCTGTGCTTCCTCCAGCCCGGCGTTTCTCAGGGCAATTACTTTATAATATTGTGGTGGTTTTTGCCATACATTGACATGAATCAGCCACAGGAATACATGTGTCCCCAACCTCGAAACCCCCTCCCAGCTCCTTCCCCATCCCATCCTTCTGGGTTGTTCCAGTGCACCAGCTTTGAGTGCCCTGTTTCATGCATCAAATTCGGACTGGTCATTTATTTCACAGATGGTAATATACATGTTTCGATGCTATTCTCTCAAATCATCCCACCCTCGCCTTCTCCCATAGAGTCCAAAAGTCTGTTCTTTATGTCTCTTTTGGTGTCTCACATGTAGGGTCATCACTACCAGCTTTCTAAATTCTGTATACATGCATTTATATCTTGTATTGGTGTTTTTCTTTCTGACTTACTTCACCCTGTATAATAGGCTCCAGTTTCATCCACCTCATTAGAACTGATTCAAATGTGTTCTTTTTAATAACTGAGTAATATTCATTGTGTTTATGTGCCACAACTTTCTTATCCATTCATCTGCTGACGGACATCTAGGTTGCTTCCACATCCTAGCTATTGTAAAAAGTTCTCTGATGAACATTGGGGTATATGAGTCTCTTTCAATTCTGGTTTCCTCAGTGTGTGTGCCCAGCAGTGGGATTGCTGGGTCGTATGGCAGTTCTATTTTCAGTTTTTTAAGGAATCTCCACACTGTTCTCCATAGTGGCTGTACTAGTTTGCATTCCCAACAGTGTAAGTGGGTACCCTTTTCTCCACACTTTCTCCAGCATTTATTGTTTGCAGACTTTTTGAGAACAGCCATTCTGACCAGCGTGAGATGGTGAAACCATCTGCTTTTAGCTAAAGGGAGCTCCCATCACTGCAGGTGTTCAAGACAAAGTCAGATCATCACCTAATAGTGATGTTCTAGAAAGGATTCGTAGGGTTTCCCTGGTGCTAGTGGTAAAGAACCCACCTGCCAATGCAGGAGATGCAAGAGACAAGGGCTCAATCTCTGGGTCAGGAAGATCCCTGGAGAAGGAAATGGCAACCCATTCCAGGATTCATGCCTGGAGATTCCCATGGACAGAGGTGCCTGGCGGGCTACAGTCCATTAAGCCAACTGAAGTATGTACACACAAAGGATTCTTACAATGGGTAATGAATTTTTCTAGAGGGCCTGTAAAAATCCCTTCCAGCTCTGCAGTGCTATGATTCTATAGAAACCTTGCAAGAACTCAGTAGATAGTTGAAAACTTACATAATAGAAAAATTCACAGTTTCTAAAGCCAAAATAGCCTATGAATAGCCATCTTTATCACAAATTTAAACACCAAAATTAAAAAAGAATAAAACTTCACTTTTTTTGCTTTCTCTATAAATGAAAAGACAGCCTTCCAGACTCTGAAGTACTGAGTGCCTTCCCCATCCTCCCCTGGTTCAACATAATAAAAATAAAAAGATATAACAGCTTGAAGAAAAGAGGTGTATCTCTTTGCTCTGAAAATTGAATTAACTAGGTCTAGCTAAGGCTGGAGGGGAAAGAGGCCATGAATAAGGAAGTTCGGCTATAAATAGGAACTTTAGAATACAAAGAACCATATTTATTACTTTGTGAGAGTTGGTCCAAAAAGAAGGCTAAGTGCCAAAGAATCATTGCTTTCAAACTGTGGTGCTGGAGAAGACTCTTAAGAGTCCCTTGGACTACAAGGAGATCAAACCAGTCAATCCTAAAGGAGATCTATTATGAATATTCCTTGGAAGGACTGATGCTGAAGCTGAAGCTCCAATATCTTGGCCACCTGATGCCAAGAGCCAATTCATTGGAAAAGACCCTGATGTTGGGAAAGATTGAAGACAAAAACAGAAGGGGGCAGTAGAGGATGAGCTGGTTAGATAGCATCACTGACTCAATGGTCATGAATTCGATCAAACTCTGGGGGGATGATGGAGGACAGAGGAGCCTGGTGTGCTACGGTCCATGGGGTCACAAAGAGTCAGACACAACTTAGCAACTGATTAACAAACTTGTATATATTCATTAGCATCAAACATATTATTCACTGCACATAGCACTAGAAAGCACTGCTTTCTAGTACCTATTTTTTAAGTATGTATTTTTTTAAACACGCCTATAGCTGTAACAAGTGCACTCATGCACTGTGTTTATTCGGTGAGAGGGATATGTTATTTTACTTTTGGTCTCTACTCTTTTCACTTGAGCATTACACTTGGATTGCATAAGAACCATTTTTCAGAACTATTTGAGAAGCAATTCTACTTTGCACTATGAATTCAAAAAGTTCTTTAGCAATGCATGCGAGGGTGGTGAGATTCGTGCAACAAGACCACAGATGGATGGACTGGAGTTCATCTTCTCTTCTTCCTTCAATCTACTGCCTGGTAAAGGTGTTAATGAACACCGAAATTACCATATGCTTGCTACAGCCTTAAGAAACACAAAAAGAGAAAAAGAACCAACGTAGCCTGCTCCTGAAAATCCTAGTGTTTGCTAGGCCCTAAAGAAAACCCAATAGAAAACCCAATAGAAAAATACGTAGTTAGTTGCTGAGTCATGGCCAACTCTTTGCAGCCCCAAGGACTGCAGCATGCTAGGCTTCCCTGTCCTTCACTATCTCCTAGAGTTTGAATAGATATCAATCATAAGTCAAAAACAAAAAATGATATGAGTGTATGCAAAGTGGGTCAACCTCATCAACAACGAAAAATAACATTTACAACAACGAGATACCAATTTTGTCCTCTAGATTGAAAAAATGTTTAAAAGACTGACAATATTTGGTGTCAGCAACAGTGTGGGGAAATGGGTGCTCATAAAATGCTGGCGGATAGAAAAACTGATGTAACCTTGTATAGGACAGTTTTGTCTGCATGTAATAGGAACACCCAGTAACAATGGATTCGAGAAAAAGTGTGTATGTTTAAAACATAAAAACTGTCCAAGAAGATGGAAGCTGTTGGCTTCACTGCTATTAAATTCCAGAGGATGATATAGAAACATTTATAAAAATCAGAGGACTTCCCTGGTGGCACAGTAGATAAGAATCTGCCTGCACTAGACAGGGGACACAGGTTTAGTCCCTGATCCAGGAAGATCCCACATGCCGCATGGCAGCTAAGCCTGTGCACCGCAACTCCTGTACCTGTGCTCTACAGCCTGCGAGCCCCAACTTCTGACCACACACGCCCCAGCTACCGAAGCCTGTGCACCCTGAAGCCTGTGCTCCGCAACAAGGGAGGCCACCACAACGAGAAGCCTGAACACCACAAGGAACAGCAGCCCCCACTTGCCGCAACGAGAGAAAGCCCGAGCAACGCAACAAAGACCCAGCACAGCCTAAATAAATAAATAAAACTTAAAAAAACAAATCAGAGGAAAAGTATTACTGAAGAATGTACTACTCAGCCTACATTTTTGCTGAAGAATTAAACTAAGAGACAGGCATTCTTTCAGACAGTATAGAATCCACCTACAAAGCAGGAGACCCAGGTTTGATCCCTGGGTCAGCAAGATTCCCTGGAAAAGGGGATGGCTACCCACTCCAGTATTCTTGCCTGGAGAATCCCATGGACAGAGGAGCCTGGCGGGCTGCAGTCCATGGGGTTGGAAGAGTTGGAAACAACTGAGCAGCTAACACTCCCGCTTTCATAAGGGGCAGCGGACCTACAGGACTTTGCTAAAAGCAATTACTCCAAAGTGAATTCATGCAAGCAGAAGATGAATCAAAATAAAGTTCTCAGAAAGAGAGACAACTATTAGAGTTATGGGTAGAGAACAGAATCCAGATGTTAAAACTATTAGCTAAATAACTGTAATAAAATGGAGGTCAGAATGTGATTGAAAGGAGGGAGAAAAAAATAATACATTTCTCTACCTTTCATAGGAAAAAGCTATGATTTTTTTTTTCATGGACCTAACCCAAAAACCAGAGAAGGCAATGACACTCCACTCCAGTACTCTTGCCTGGAAAATCCCGTGGATGGAGGAGCCTGGTGGGCTGCCGTCTATGGGGTTGCACAGAGTTTGACACGACTGAAGCGACTTAGCAGCAGCAGCAACAGCAACCCAAAAACATGATTACTATCTCTGATACTTTTCATTAACCAGTTTTTCATAAAATAAATCTATATAGTTGAGCTAATATAAAAATAACTGATATTTATGAATCACTATATTTTAGGAACCATTCAAAATGTTTTATTTATATTATCTCTTTTTATCCTGATAACATCATGTGATTTCAGGACTATAAGTCCTGTTTTACAGATCAGAAATCTGAGACACAGAAATATTACATAACTTGCCCAAGTTCCTATAGAAACTTAAGTAGTAGATACTGGATTGTTGTTTAGTCAATAAGTTATGTCCAACTCTTTTTTGACCCCACGGACTGTATCCCACCAGGCTCCTCTGTCCATGGGATTTCCCAGGCAAGAATATTGCAGTGGGTTGTGAAATCAGAGTTTATAGAATTGGTTCCATAAATTTTGACTTCAGTTTGTTTCACCCCTATTATATTATAATTCAACTTGGAATGTTCTAATTAAAATAGTATACATATCATAATCTCATTTTTATAAAAATTATTTTTTTATTTGGCTATGTTTTAAACATAGAAAAATGTTCAGGAATGCTGCTCACCTAATATTTGAGAAGGTACTCCAGACAGTCAAATTTGGAGTGATAGCTGGCTCTCTGTGATGACCGATATTGTTTGTATATATGTAATTAATAAGGTTATAACATTAATAAAATATGCTGTTTAAGTATCTCCTAATTTAAAAAAAGAAAAACATGCTTCTCTTGCATCAATGCTGCTGCTACTGCTTAAATTGCTTCTGTCGTGTCCGACTCTGTGCGACCCCATAGACGGCAGCCCACCAGGCTCCTCCATCCCTGGGATTCTCCAGGCAAGAACTGGAGCAGGTTGCCATTTCCTTCTCCAACGCATGAAAGTAAAAAGTGAAAGTGAAGTCACTCAGTCATGTCTGACTCTTCACGACTCTATGGACTGCACCCTACCAGGCTCCTCCATCCATGGGATTTTCCAGGCAAGAGTCCTGGAATGGGTTGCCATTGTCTTCTCCACTTGCATCAATACTAGGAATTTTAAAACAGCTATTTAAAGTACTAAACGACTATTTAAAACAGCTATTTAAAGAGAGATTGAAGGCAGGAGGAGAAGGAGACAACAGAGTGTGAGATGTTTGGATAGCATCACCGACTCAGTGGACATAAGTTTGAGCAAGCTCTGGGAGTTGGTGATGGACAGGGAAGCCTGGCGTGCTGCAGTCCATGGGATCACAAGGAGTCGTACATGACTGAGCGACTGAACTGAACTGAACTGATTTAAAGTACTACTGCTATTAGGATGACTATTATCAAGAAGACAAGAGACAACAGGTCCTTGTCAAGGATGTGATCAGACACCCTTACATTGTCAGTGGAGATGTCAGTTGGCCCAATCACTATGGAAAACAATGTGAGTGTTCCTCAAAAAATAAAAATAGATCTACTATACTATTCAGCAATTCCACTTCTATATACCCAGAGCAAATGGAAACAGGATTTCGATGAGATATATACACATCTATGTTTATCACAATATTATTCACAATAGGCAAAATACGAGACAACCCAAATCTATCAGTGAATCAACGGAGAAAAAAGATGTGGCATGTATGTACAACGGAATATCATTCAGCCTTGAGAAAGGAAGATATTCTCCCACCTCACAGATGAAGCTTGTACACGTTATGCTAAACAAGATCATTCAGACAGAGAAAGACAAGTACTGCATGACATCACTTACATGTGGAATATCAAAAAGTTAAACCTATAAAAAAACAGAGTAACATGGTGGTTTCTCGGGGATGGCGAGTGGAGGGGGATAGTGGTAAAAGTGATGGTATTTAGGAGTACAAACTTTTAATGTGTGGTGAATAAGCTGTAGAGGCCTAATGCGCACTCTAATGAATATAGATAATAATATTGCACTATAATTTGTAATGTGATAAATATTGCTACATCAGTAATTATTACAATATATAAATATCAAAGCAATATGTGTTCAGCTTAAATTTACCCAATGTTATATTTCAGATTTATTCAATAAAGTACTAGCAGTAAGACATTAATAGGTAAATTTATTTTGTAAAAATAGACAATTTGTAATACAATATGAAAAATGCAATTATGTAAAATAGGGTGTGTCTGTGTGTGTGTGTGTGTGTGTATAGTCAGACTGATATAGAAGTATGCTTTCCAATATATTAGCAGTAGTTATATGTAAAAATAAGGATTTTAGGTAATTTTTATGTTATCATTTTCATTGCTGGTCAAATTATTAATGATAAGCATGTTATTAATTTAACTAAAATTGGGGAGAAATTTAAAAATTAAAATTTGGGGATTGTAGAAGCAAAGGATACATTTTTCTTTTGGGTCCCTCAGAGTGATTTCTTGATTTCTCTGTTCTCAAAGTGTGGGTGTTTCATTTTTTTCCTCTATCTTTTCTCTCTACTGCTGACTGCTTAAAACCTCGTTCTTGATTACCCATCTCGAGATTTAAGGCAGCAGGAGCCTCTGAGTATTGAGCCATTTTGCCTGGGAGAGGGAAAAATGCTCCGGGGCGAGGCGAGGGACAGAAGGGAACTGATTATAGTTTTGACCTATCACTGCTCAGTTCGTTGAATTTGACCAGTTGTGGCAAGAATGCCCTGGTAGGCTATTGTGCTTAAGGAACACCTTGTTCTCACTTCTTTTCTAGACTGAGCTCCTTGTTACTTAAACTGGGGTTTGTGCGACAGCAGCCCAGTTCTTACCTGAGGCTTATCGGAAATGCAGAGGTATGGCTCCCACTTCAGACCTGCTGTTACTAAGATCGCCGGTGATTTTAGATGCATTGAAGCTTGCGAATCACTGACTGGAGAAGGCTATGTTCCTGATTTTCTCTGCTGATTGATCAAACGTGAAACCGAATGGAGGTTAGAGAATGATAGAAGGTTGAACAGAAAAGATCCACATTCCAGAGGAGAAATGAGGGGCTGAGAAGCAGTTGACTTAGAGCAAGAACCAACCCAAACTCCTTGCTGCAAACCATGCCCTGGACAAATCCATCCTCCAGAACATACAAAGTTCCAACTCAGAGATGCATACAGCCAGCTCTAGTTAAGATGTCTAAAGACTGTAATATTTACAGGAGAAATCGGAAACTAAAGACCACCTTACGTGAAAGTTCTGTGTTACCACTTCAGGGTGGGGATTTCCAAGAAGTGCCAGGCACATTTGAAAATAAAAACGCAACAAGTATTCATAAATACATGAACCCTAGGTTTTTAACCTAATAAATAATAAATCATAGGATCCTAAAGCTGAAAGAAAATTGAGACAGAGTGTGACAGATCAGCCCAAGGCCAATGCTAGTTAAAGGTAAATCCAGGATTTACGTTAAGTCTTTTGATTCCTGTTCACCATTCTTCTTCCTCCCTGACCTGATCTTGCTTATCTATTTGATTTTCTTTTATCTTCTCTGCCTCTGCCTCTAGCTGAAGTTCTAATACTTTGACCAGCTGATTCGAAGAGCAGACTCATTGAAAAAGACCCTGATGCTGGCTGGGAAAGATTGAGGTCAGGAGGAGAAGGGGATGACAGAGGACAAGATGGTTAGATGGTATCACGGAATCAGTGGACACGCGTTTGAGCAAGCTCCGGGAGCTGGTGGTGATCAGGGAGGCCTGGCGTGCTGCAGTCCATGGGGTTGCAGAGAGTCAGACATGACTGCGCAACTGATTGTCCAAGATATATTGTATAGGAAAAGAAGATTTTAAAAAAACAGCATGTAAAATATTCCGTTTCTATTTTTAAAATGTATATATGTATATGCAAACTAATTTTTGTTAAATAAATAATGTTAGGCACTTTATGAAATGTCTTACTGTCATCATCTTTATTTCACACATGAAAAAAATAAGGCCTAAAGTGATTACTAATTTTCCTAAGACCACACAGCATAGTTGGAATCAAACTCAGGTATGACTAATTCCATACTCTTAACCTTTATGTGCAGAGAAGGCAATGGCACCCCACTCCAGTACTCTTGCCTGGAAAATCCCATGGACGGAGGAGCCTGGAAGGCTGCAGTCCATGGGGTCGCTGAAGGTCGGACCCGACTGAGTGACTTCACTTTCACTTTTCACTTTCATGCATTGGAGAAGGCAATGGCAACCCACTCCAGTGTTCTTGCCTGCAGAATCCCAGGGACGGGGGAGCCTGGTGGGCTGCCGTCTATGGGGTTGCACAGAGTCGGACACGACTGAAGTGACTTAGCAGCAGCAGCAACCTTTATGTGATGTGTGTGTGTGTGTGTGTGTGTGTGTGTGTGTGTGTATACACATAATAAAAAATATAGCCATTGTCTCTGAAATACCAGATTATAAGATTTTTTTATTTTCTGAGTTATGCATGTCTATGATGTTTGTATTTTTAAATAAGAGCTCATAGTTTAAAGAAAAAAATACCAGAATATTTCTAGTACAAAGCATAGTTTACTGCAAGCATTGTAGTTAACTTGAGAGAAATAAATAAAAGTAGTTTAAGAAAGAAATTTGATCATCAAATATCTTCAGTTCAGTTCAGTCACTTAGCCGTGTCTGACTCTTTTCGACCCCATGGACTGCAGCACGCCAGGCCTCCCTATCCATCACCAACTCCCAGAGTTTACTTAAACTCATGTCCATTGAGTCGGTGATGCCATCCAACCATCTCATTCTCTGTTGTCCTCCTCTCCTCCTGCCTTCAGTCTTTCCCAGCATCAGGGACTTTTCAAATGTGTCAGTTCTTCGTATCAGGTGCCAAAGTATTAGAGCTTCAGCTTCAGCATCAGTCCTTCCAGTGAACATTCAGGACTGATTTCCTTTAGGATGGACTGGTTGGATCTCCTTGCAGTCCAAGGGGCTCTCAAGAGTCTTCTCCAGCACCACAGCTCAAAAGCACCAATTTTTCTGTGTTCAGCTTTCTTCACAGTCCAGCTCTCACATCCATACAATGAATGACCACTGGAGAAAAGCATAGCTTTGACTGGACGGACCTTTGTTGGCAAAGTAATGTTTCTGCTTTTTAACACGCTGTCTAGGCTGGTCATAACTTTTCTTCCAAAGAGCAAGCACCCTTTAATTTCATAGCTGCAGTCACTATCTGCAGTGATTTTGGAGCCCCCAAAAATAAAGTCTATCACTGTTTCCAGTTTAAGAAAGAAATTTGATCATCAAATATCTTAATACACTATAATACCATGATCCTGCCCTAACCAGGGTTAATACTATGATGCATATTCCCTATCTTTTCCTACACTAACTTGTAAGAAAATTACACATAGGTTGGCAACTCTGAATGTGCTGGCGATAGCATATCCTATTATGTGATATGCCATAAATTACTTCATCCTTCCCCATGGCTGGATATTTCGGTTGTTTTCAATTTTCTCCATCCTAATGAACTCTATGATCTTCAAACAGTAAAATTCATTAAGTTTTCATCTGCGTTAATTTAACTTTCATATTGAAGATCTCAAGATTGAAATCACTGCTGTAGAATTCATAATTATCCATAGATATGGACCACCAACAGAATACTCACTTGAGAAATAAAAAATTAATCAAAGCTACTTATTTAGATATTTACACAAAATGGTTATATTACTAATTTTCTAACAACTTTTATCTGAGATGCTTCATGTGCTTGACACCCAGAATAATTTAGCAGGGTAGAAATTGCTTTGAATCACAAAGATCAGCTGTCAGATCTTTTTGTTGGCATTGAAGCATGAATTCAAAAATGGCCTGTAACTAGGATATAGGGGAAAAACCTTAATGTTCTTTTATTCTTAAGTCCCCATCTAATTAACAATAAAAAACAAAATTGATTTGAATTAGTAGAGTGCACTAAAAATAAGCATATTATTATTAAAGGCCACTGCCGAAAATAGTGACATGCTTTGTCAGTGTGAAAATTTGAATGTCTTTAATGAGAAAAATGGAACTATAGCACACTGAGCCAATGATGGGGTTCTACCAAATTTTCCCAGAAATAAGGCTTATAATGTTTATTTAGAAAAGCATGGATCTCCAAGGTTGCACCTGCAAAGTACAACTCGCCTGATTACACAGGTATGAATATTGTACATCTCTATGGAAAGCTTAACTGCTGCTTCTTCTCACCTTCACAACAGTTCTGAGGTGAGTGTAGAGTTGGTATTTATAACTCCATTTAACAAATGAAGACCTGACCCCTAAAGAGATGAACTCACCCAAAATGATGATGCTAAATGCCACTCAGACATGTTCTATCTAAAGACATGATTCTTCATGGAATGTGGGTTCTGAATTTTTTTTGTCTAGAAAGCAGAATATTCATTACACAGATTAAAATTAAAGGGCTCATGTGAATTTCTAACTACTTCAAAATGATGTAAGCAGTCAAGAAGTACTTAAAAGACATTTAAATGTGAATTTTAAATCTAAGATGGGTGAAACTCGAAAGTCTGCCTTTGTGGAGAGGGGGTGGGATGCACAAGAAAAGGCATGAAGGAGCTTTCTATGCGGGGTGGGGCCGGGGTGGGGGAGTATTCTAGAAGGTTAGAAGAATGGATTGTTGTTCATTTGCTCAGTTGTGTGCGACTCTTTGCGACCCCATGGACTGTAGCACATCAGGCTTCCCTGTCCTTCACCATCTCCTGGAGCTTGCTCAAACCCATGTCCATTGAGTCGGTGATGCCATCCAACCATCTCATCCTCTGTCGTCCCTTCTGCCTTCAATCTTTCCCAGCATCAGGATCTTTTCTAATGAATCAGCTTTTCACATCAGGTGACCAAAGTATTGGAGCTTCAGCATCAGTCCTTCCAATGAATATTCATAACTGATTTCCTTTAGGATGGACTGGTTGGATCTCCTGGCAGTCCAAGGGACTCTCAAGAGTCTTCTCCAACACCACAGTTCAAAAGCATCAATTCTTTGGCATTCAGCCTTCTTTATGGTCCAACTCTCACATCCATATATGAATACTGGAAAAAACATAGCTTTGACTATATGGACCTTTGTTGGCAAAATAATGTCTCTGCTTTTTAATATGCTAAGTTTGTCACAGCTTTTCTTCCAAGGATCCATTTTTCAGAAGCATGGATAGGTGATAAAGTGAAAATAGTAACAGTTAATGGTAGAGTCTTGATGCATATCAGCATTTGTTGCAAAATTCTTTCAATTTTTTCAGAAAGTTGAAATGTTCAAAAATGTCCTACATGTTATAAAACTAAAGTGTTGTGTCAAAAAAAAAATTCTTTTCAATGGAGTTTTAATCCAATTTATGTTAGAAGCCCATGTCTAAGTGTACAAATAGCCTATATCTACTTGAGAAACAATCTGAAAGATTGTTTAAAAAATTATATTTTAGAGAGACAACCCTAAAGCAAATCAACCCTGAATATTCATTGGAAGGACTGATATTGAAGCTGAAGCTCGAATACTTTGGCCACCTGACGCAAAGAGCTGACTCATTGGAAAAGACCCTGATTCTGGGAAAGATTGAAGGCAGGAGGAGAAGGGGTTGACAGAGGATGAGATAGTTGGATGGCATCACTGACTCAATGGACATGGCATTTGAACAAACTCTGGGAGATAACGAAGGACGGGGAGCCCTGGTGTGCTGCAGTCCACAGGGTCGAAGCTGAACACTTAGCAACTCAGCAACAAAGAGAGGCATTTGGAGCTTTATCGTATTTATTGGGGAAATGTTGGTTTGTCCAAATTGTACTCTAACCTTACTAAAATGAAAGCTGAGGTTTGTTCTCTGGAAATTTGAGAAGTATGTCTTGTGTTTGGGATAAGTGAATATTAATGAATTTCATTACTATCCTTGTTATAGACATTTCTAAAATATTTTATTTTTAAATAATTACAGAAAGTTAATTTCTCTTTCATTCTCTATTCAAATGACCTCATTATTCTTAGGACCATCAGGAAAGGACGCAAAGGAAAAATATTCCTTCTAGTAATTTCCTATGTCTGGAAAATGCCCTCCCATCAAGTGTGTTCGCATTGCTTTTTTTCTGGTGCAATACGGAAAAACAACTTCCTCTTTCAAGGCAACAAGCTCCAGTGACAGACAGCTGCCAGTGTTGGCTGCGTTAGCTTGCTTTGGCTTCCTCCATTCCACCTGTCTTTGATTTCACAATTCACGCAGAGAAGACAGAAACAAACAAAAAATATCCTTAAATAATCCAAGTGTAATTCTCAAAACTAACTGTTTGAAACAATCTCTTTAAAATACTAGGTAACAATATTTTTTAAAATGACCTTGATTATGTAGTATTTTTGCTTCTTTAAAAACCATGGTTTGAAGAGAGATGTGTGTTTTCTCACTTTGGTTCTATCAGACACATACGTGTACTCAGGGAGAAGTATCATGGCCAATGTAGGCATATATCAGATGTGACTCCTGGGTTCAGTGATACCAGCCCCCTGTGGGAGATATCACAGTTCCTTTCATTGCCAGAATATATTTTGAACAGATAAATGTCACAAGAAGAGTCCTAGTAATGATCTTCTGCTGCTGCTAAGTCACTTCAGTTGTGTTGGACTCTGTGCGACCCCATAGACGGCAGCCCACCAGGCTCCCCCATCCCCGGGATTCTCCAGGCAAGAACACTGGAGTGGGTTGCCATTGCCTTCTCCAATGCATGAAACTGAAAAGTGAAAGTGAAGTCGCTCAGTCGTGTCCGACTCTTCGCGATCCCATGGACTGCAGCCCACCAGGCTCCTCCATCCATGGGATTTTCCAGGCAAGAGTACTGGAGTGGGGTGCCATTGCCTTCTCCAAGTAATGTTCTAAGACAGCTCAAAGGAAAAGCTCACACATCCAGCTGAGGAGATTAAGAAAGGTTTTGATAAGGCGGTGATGTTAGTCTTGAGCACTGAAGAGCAGTTTCTCTCTAAACGCTCTATAGAATGCATTCCTGACACAGACCCTTGCTCAGGGGAGGAGCAGGAACACTGAATATAGTTTGGTTTAGAGTGCATGATAGATTGAACAATAACATAATATAGTGCAGAATCCCTGAACAATAACATAATATATTGCAGAATCCCTTAGGAACCAGAGAAAGGTTTCATTTTGTTGTTGCTTTTGTTTTCTGCTTTTTTTTTTCTTTCATTTGGGGGCAATAGAGAGCCACAGTGTTTTTGAGAAGATTATTCTGACAGCAATGTATATGCAGTGTTGGGAAGATGGATCGGCAGGAGAGGCTGCTTTAATATCTAAGCCAAGGAGAAATAAGGACCTAAAGTCTCAAAATGTCTATGAGAATAGGAGGGAGGAAAGCGATTTGAGGGCTATTACAAAAGTGGAAGAAAATAACCTGGCAAGTGATTGTATTGAGAGACACGTTGGAACAAGGCAGGGGCTTGAATAATCATGAGGCTAGTAAAAATGGTCATGAAAATAGAGGAGTTAAGAGGGAGACAGAGAACAGATGAATGGATAAAGATGTAGTGCCTGCATGCTCAGTCGTGTCAGACTCTCTGCGACCTCAGGGACTGTAGCCCACCAGGCTCCTCTGTCCATGGTATTTTCCAGGCAAGAATATTGGAGTGGGTTGCCATTTTCTATTCCAGGGAATCTTCCTGAGCCAGGGGTCGAACCTGCATCTCCTTCATCTCCTGCATTGGCAGGTGGGTTTGTTTACCACTGTGCTACCTGGGAAGCCCCCAAAGAAAGAAAAATAATATATACATATATAGGTAGAGATATATATGTTTGTATAATTGAGTCACTTTCCTCTACAGCAGTAATTAACACAACATGGTAATTCAACTATATTTCACTTAAAATATTAAAAAAAAAAAAGCAGGAAGGTAGAAACTAGTTTTATATGAGTTTGAGGTGGAAATTTTGACATATTGAAATTTAGGACCCCCATATAAGGATATCAGGCCGAAAAATAGAGGTGTTGTGTGAAAGGTCACAGATAGGACTCTGGGAGTCACCTGCCTGGAACAAGGTGATAACAGCGGCCCCGGGGGCTGACTTGCCCTGGAGCAGGAAAGTGGAAAAGCAAGTGGGGATGGTGTGGAGTGGAGCTGGATAACTCCAAAATAAAGATCTGCTTATTTTTTCATTTATCTTCCATATTCCCCAACAGATTTCACAAATGTAATTACTGGAGGATGTTTTTGTAGCAAAGCAGGGCTTTCCTCCGCAGTATATTGCTTTTGTCCGTGCTCATATGCTCATTGTTTCTTCTTCACCTAGTAAGTCAGCTGACTTCAAGCTAATTGAAGTGGATTGGCCACAGAGGATTCTGGGGTAGGTCTGAATTTTGAATAAATATCTGTGACGACTCAGACACAAAATCCTACGCAAGTAGAGCGGGCAGTGTGTTAGGAGCTTGGGGAATCCTGAACTTTAAGGAACCTCCGGTTTAATGAAGAAATTTTCAGCCACGCAGGGGAGAAAGGTGTAAAAGTAGAACGTAAGGTGTTTGGCGGCCTTAATTTAGCTGGTTATTTTTTGAGTTACCTTCCATGTCTTCCAACAGATTTTACAAATGTAAATGCTGAAGGATGCTTCTGAAGCAAAACAGTCCTTCCTCTGCAACATATTGGTTTTTTTCCTTCTTCATATGTTCGTCATTTATGGATTAGATACATGAGTTGCAAGATCTCATTATTTAGATAACGATTGTACATTTTCTTCTAATGAGTTTGGTGGTGATACAAAGGGAGGGGAAAGGCAGAAGCTTGCAGGTTTATCGGGGTCAGAGAAAAATGTCATTTTTAATGATGTGGAGAAGAGAGCCTGATGACTCAGGAGAAAGGGACCCCCACAGAGAAGGGGATATGGACAAGTCAGGTGAGCGTAACAAGGTCCAAGAGTAGGTGAAGGGGATGGGGCTGGATACCCACAACTTAGCTTCACTTTTCCTTCTGAAGAAGAGGAGGAAAATGCGGAAGGTAATTTGAGGGTGACAGAAGAAAGTTGATGTAGCCTACACTGGATAAACAATTGGTAATATTACTGGACCTCAAAGATAAAGAATTAACATGCAAGTAAAAATGTTAAGAGAAAATTAGACTGGTCTCAAACTTTGCTACAGGGTTAGAACACGGAGTTCTGCCCTAAAGTCCTCAAAGGAAAAAAATATGACCCAAGAATTACAGACCCTGCTAAGCTCTCCTTCTGTATAAAGACAAGTATTTTGTAACATGCAATGAACTTGAGGATTCTAGCCCCAATCATATTGCATGCAATACATTCAGAAGCTATTGCAAAAAAGAGAATGAAATGTGCATTTGAAAAAACAATGGACATGTAAGTTCATTGTTACACCCCTCCCTCTTTCTGTTACCCTTGATACATGCGGAGTTAAACTGAAGTCTGTTTCCTGGCCCAGAAATCTATATGTGAAAAAAATTATTTCTTTGGGGAAAATAAGAGCTCCAAACTGATTTTTAAGTGAAAATTTGTAGAAAAAAAAAAAAACAACTATTCTGAGGTTAGCAATTGCCTTGACTGTAAAACTAAAATTAGCTTGTAATATTACTGAGTTAGTGGGTAATTGATATGTATTACTTTCAATTCTAATCTTACTTTAGTGAGGAAATGAATAATTACAACTGAAAAGTTGGATTCAAATAACAGTATGTTGGAATTTGTCTTTTTTTAAAAAAATTTAAGCTGCCTAGTTCCGTCTGTGTTTGGGGAAACCCCCACCAGATAAGCTCTCTGAGAGGCAAAGTAAATGCTGAAAATGGGCAAAGTTTGTTTTGCCAGGCTCCCTTGGCAGAAAGCCTGTCACACACCCAAAGCTGGATCCATCCAAGGCACCCACTCAAGCAGGAGTGAGGAGCTAAAGATGGAGAGATGTCCACACAGGGCGCCTCTGGCGGTGGCAGCAGTCGCTCTGCATTTTCAGGGACCCCAGTGGCTAACACGCAGAGGGGCACCGGTAGAAGTGCTGGGCCAGCAGGTACCCAGCCTGGGGCATAGATTGCTTTATTGGCGGTGAAAGCCATGTCCTTATCTGACTCAACTGCAGCGAGACTTCAGCACCCAGTTCTGACCTTTTACCCACGCAGAGCATTGGAGGAAAAACCCAGTGTTCACTTAACGTTTCAGTCGTATCTCCCATTTTTCTTATACTCCACAGACTAAATGGCTTGTTACCTACCTTCTTCCGGTTTCAAGCCCCCTGATATTCCTTGCTTGGAATAAGATTTCCCTTCCTTTCCGATGACTTCTGCTTTTGGAAAACTTCTCCTTAACAGAACTAAGCCAGGGGAGCTGATGGCCTCGGGGTCCATGGGCTGAGAGAGGACTGCATAGGTGGCCTGGAGAGAATCTCATTTTGTACTTTTGACGGGTGGTGGCTCTTTGCTTGTTCCAAGGTGCTGAGTCACTGACCCCGTCCAGAGAGCAAGCAGGACTGGCTTATGGCCTGGAGTGAGTGACCGCATTCCCTACCTAGTAATGACTGGTAGGGACAGGCTTCCATCTGAGAGTGTGAATCTCTTCCTAGGGCACTTTGCTACCATTTTTATCTCTCCTTTCACAGTAATTCCCTCTCTAGATTGCCTGCCCTAGACAAGAAGCCAGTACTTCACTGGCTGATACATGACCACTGCCGGAAAAAGCAGAGGACTCAGTGGGGTTTGTTGTTGTTGTTGTAACTATGTTTGTAACGCTGTTTGTTTTATTGTAAACAAAAGAGGACCCATTAGATGGTGCTCCAGAGTTCGTTTTTCACTAGCCAGACCTCTTGCTCCCTTTCCTCAAGCCCCCACTTAAATTTCAGGTCCTCCTCATGCTTTTCCTGACCTCTCTCCTGCCCATCTCCCATCCCTACTACCTTCAATCTCCCCCTTGTGTTCAGTTCAGCCACTCAGTCGTGTCTGACTCGTTGCGACCCCACAGACTGCAGCATGCCAGGCTTCCCTGTCCATCACCAACTCCCAGAGCTTCCTCAGACTCATGTCCATCCAGTCGGTGATGCCATCCAACCATCTTATCCTCTATCGTCCCCTTTCCTCCTGCTTTCAATTTTGTGTTACCCCCTCACTTGTGTTTCTCTTAAGCAATTACACTTGCATTCAGGTGTAGCAAATATAAATGATGCAGTCTTGAAACCATGGGTAATTATTAGTCAAATCTCTTTCACCTGAGTAATCAAGGTCATTTTTTTAAGACTCGCATGCCCTTCAAATGGCATATTTTCCCCAAGTCTTTTCTAAGAACTTGGAGTCAGCTGCATCAAGTCCAGGCTGAGCCAGTTCAGACTGGATAGGATCACAAACTCTCCAACCGGGCACGCGTGAAGGTCAGGTTTTCTCCATCAGAGGGCCGAAAACTCCACCTGTGGAGAGGCCCATGGCCCAATTATGCCTGCGTAGAACTGGGATGACCACACCTTTTTGCCATCACACTTCCCCATGGTCCACATGTTCCCTGAGCTGTCCACGTCTGAGACTGCCCTGCTCCTTTATTATTCATCTGTAAATACTCCAGCCCCTTACCTCCCACGAAGTGGATTGGAGGAATGTTCTCCTAAGTAATGAGAATGAGGTAAGTAATAAGCTAAGTCTTCTAGCTTAGCTGCCTTAAGAATCAAGCTCTTTGTTGTAAGCCTCTGGGTCTCAGCATTTTGGCTTGCTGTGGGTCAGGCAGAATGAGACTGTTCCAGTGAAATTCTTCTTTTCTGTCTTTCCTATTCTTTCCTACATCTTGATTTACCCAAGAAAACTAAAAGCTAGAGATACTGAGTAAGTTGGTCTTTCAACAATCAGTAGCGGAGAGCATGCTCCCTTAGGCACTGTGCTTGGTTTGTGCAAAGATGAAAGTAACAGAATCTGACCTCAGGGAACTCAAAGCCTAGTGGAGGAGAGGTAAAAGGCCCAAGGCCTTATTGTCAGTTTAAGTAGAGGGGAGAAAACAAGTTATGGGAACCCCAGAAATCTCGTGGGGCTTCCCAGGTGGCGCTAGTGGTAAAGAACTTGCCTTCCAATGCAGGAGACATAAGAGGCCCTG
Source organism: Redunca redunca (assembly GCA_006410935.1). Classification (NCBI taxonomy): domain Eukaryota; kingdom Metazoa; phylum Chordata; class Mammalia; order Artiodactyla; family Bovidae; genus Redunca; species Redunca redunca. Next base: position 559,350 of record SJYQ01002666.1, read on the forward strand.
ATTCTGGGTTGGGAAGATCCTCTGGAGGAGGGCATAGCTACCCACTGCAGCATTCTTGCCTGGAGAATCCCATGGATAGAGGAGCCTGGCGGGCTACAGTCGACAGGGTTGCACAGAATCAGACACGACTGACGCGACTTAGCAGGCACGCATGCAAGAGATCCCGTCACCTACCAGAGTGGATGTGAGCAGCAGCGAAGGTGAAATTGTGTAGACTTCCCAAGGAGGTAGGACTTGAAGCCTCTCATAAAGGATGAGGAGAATAAGGAAGAAAACCTTGCAGGCAGATGAATAGCGTGAGCAAACACGGGAAAGCAAGGCGTGGTCTGTGAGCTCAGAAACCACCAGTGTCATTTCAGTATGAAATACAGAAGCAGATGCTGGAGGGAGCATGGGGCCGGATGCGGTGGGACACCTGTTCCACCTTAGGGAGTTCTGGATTCATCTGCAGTTCCTGGAAACCCAGCAAAAGACTCCGAGGTGTGGAATGACACGGTCGGCGTAATATTTTGGATAGATCACCCTGCTGGCTTTGCAAAAAGATGAATTTGCGAGGGAAAAATGCCCAAGACTGGCAAAGTGATCGTGGGGCTGGTATGATATTCCCTGCCAGAGTGTATCTGTCCTAGGATAGGGCTGGTCCGGTGACAGAAAATGTGATAGCGTGAGAAACAGTTATAAAGTGAAAAACTGATCGGGTTTTGAGATTTATTTTCTGTGGGAGACTTAGAGGGATGGAGCAGTTAAGGAGGCTCCCACGTTTTGTTGCCTAGGAGATACTGTCAACCTAGGGGAAATACAGGGTGCCAAAGAAGATGATGTCAGTGCGGGACCAGCGGAGTTTAACTGTAATGGAGCCAATACCGGGTGGAGCTCAGGTGCATTGAGAGTTAAGTGCCTGAAGATTCTGTGCTGGGCAGGTCTGGGTCCCATTGGCACCTCAAAGTTGGTTATGCTCATGGGAATTGGGGCATTATTTTAAAAATATGACGAGGAGAAAACACTAGGCTGAAACTAGAACAAGGGTACACCAATTGTAATGGGTGGGGAAGCAAACAAAGGCTGTACACAGGACCGCTGGGGCTTCCCCAGTGGCTCAGTGGTAAAGAATCCACCTGCAATGCAGGGCATGTGGGTTCGATCCCTGAGTCAGGAAGATGCCCTGGAGAAGGAAATGGCAATCCACTCCAGTGTTCTTGCCTGGAAAATTCCACAGACAGAGGGCTACAGTCCATGGGGTCACGAAAGAGTGAGTCAGACACGACTTAGAGACTGAACAACAGAAGCATACAGGACCCCCAGGTAAAACATTCAGGAATGTATGAGGCTTAAAATGAGGGAGTGTATGATACAGCCGATCAGAAGAATGGAAAACAGTCACTGAGTATGACCGTGCGTCAGTGTGTGGGGAAGAAAGCTAGAAGCAAACCTGCAGAAAACTGAGCAGTGCCTGCAAGCGTGAAGTCAGTTCTTCCAAGGAGTTGGGCTGGTGGGGGTGGAGAGCACGTGCATGATCGAGCAGGACCAGAAGTCTTGGGAGCTGATGTAAAACCAGCTTTGCAGAGTTGGCAATGTCCTGTCTGCCAGCCGTCTGCAGCTCCATCAGAGCCATCCCGTGATCCCTGACCTTCACCTTCCCTCACATAATGAGACCCGGCCAGTAGCAGGTGTTCTTAAGATGGATCAAGCTGGCCGACCGATGTGGATGGTTAAGCAAGTGCCTCACAAGGTTGATTAAAGCACAGCGGCCAGCCACTGTCCACTCGGATTTCTGCAGTCAGAATTGCTATAAAGCAGATCACTGGGCCAGTGGCCTTTGGTTCTCTACTAAGACATCTCCCATAGACAGTTTTCCGTGAAACCCGGGCAAAGAGGCAGTTGCAGAAAACCCAGGCCATATAACAAGGCTTCTAGGCTTATATCCTGGCCCCTGCATATCCTGCTGTCTAATGGCTTTGCATTCTCTCTGCCGACCTGAGAGCCTGACCCAAGAATTGCAGACCCACCCAAGCTGTCTTTCCTGTATAAGGACAACAAACATTTTGGAACTTGCAAAGAACTCAGATTATGGTCCCAGATATACCATATAAACAGGAATTAAGAAACTAGAGTAAAAGGGAGGAGAGAGAAGTGTGTTTGACAAGAAATTAACAGAAGCAAACATCCCTTTTTCTATCCATATTACACTTAAGCGCCTCACGCTCCTGTACTATTTCTTCACTTTGTTTTGAGAGAGATTTATAGATGCTCTCACACCAACTGATGTTTGACAATAAGAGTCATCTTCTCCACTTCTGTCCCTCTTTTTCTGAGCAGCATTCAAAATAAACATTTGGATCTCCAGTGAAAAAGGCAGGGAAGGATACTAAGTGATAGGCTAGTGGACACCAGTCACAGAAGACCGATAATTTTTTAAGTGCAGATTTGCAGCACCTTAGTTGGGACTATTAATCTATTGACTTTGAAACCCAGGATTTTAAAATCCGGAAACAAAGGCGAAGATGCTATTTGAGGAATTTGGTGATTTAAAAAATTGTTCTCCCTTCTCAGATGCCAGGACAGTGTAGGGTGAACTCTTAAGGACTGCGTGGGACAGTCCAGCCGGGACCCCTCTTGCTGTCTTTCTGGGAGTCGTGACAAAATTACAAAGCACAGGCAGCTTCTCACTGCTTTGCTCCTATGTTGAAATTTATTTTCTTTTATTTGCATTTATTTATTTTTCCTGGCCACGTACGGCATGTAGGGATCTTAGTTCCCTGATCAGGGATCAAGCTGGTGCCCCCTGCACTGGAAGCATGGAAGCTTAACCCCTGCACCACCAGGGAGTCCCAAACTTTATTCTCCTGATGCTCAGCACAGCCCCTGGCTTCAGGACAGCATCCTTCTATTTCTCCATCTGGTTTGTTGACTTATTCTCCTCTGTCAGGAATTGCATAAGATCTCAAACTGAGCAAGGGGCAACTCTAAACGGACATCACATGCCACTTGGTTAAGAAATGCAGAGAAATTTATATGTGAAATGAATGTCCCCAGGGAGAAAAAAGTTTCAAAATTTGTTTTTTTTTCCCCCACTTTCTTAGCTCAGGTCCTTGTGGGTTAAGAAGGAGAAGAAATATCACCGCCTCTGGTTTTCTTTGCTCGTACAGCAAAGAGCAGCATGGTGCCCAGTGGGGTCCCCTGGCACAACAAGATCAAGCTGTGTAGAGACTCAGAGCAATCCCACCACCAGTGAGGGTGTTCCAGGCAGCAATTAAATCATCATACCCCCTGCCCCGAACACACACACACACCTCCCCAGCTTCCACCCCAATCCCTGCTGCCTTCCAACTGTGGCAAGCCGAAATCGGATGACTAAGGGCCACACGGTGCCAGCAGTGACAGGACCTTGGCCCCCTGTGTCCAGTCTAGGAAAGAGGGGTAGGTCTCTGCTCAATGCTGAATTCAGGCACTGGGTCCACGGGGTGGTTTAAAAGAGGCTGGAAACACAGTGTGCAGAAGGATGAACAAGGCAAGTAGAGTGTTGTCCTCCACCAAGGTTTAAGAGGCCTGTGACTTTCCCTTCAGTTGTAAAACGTGGAGGCACAGCCCTGTCTTGACGGCCTTCTTCCCTCCATGGCACACAAGTGCCAAAGGGCAGCCCAAGTGCTGGGAGGTGATGGGCCGGCTGTTGAGTGTCCCATCAGCAAGCAGCAACAGTCATAGCAGCAACCCTAGGAAAACAGCCCCAGATGGAGTGGAAGTGCGGGAGAGTTAAGGCTGACCATGAAGCGGTCAAGCCATGAATTCCGCTTCTACGGGGGTTTTAGTGAGAACAGCTTGAGTGGAATATGAGGCAGGGGATAGAACAGGAGCGGGGATTAGAAGAGATATGATAGGCAATAAGAAGAAAAGGGCTGTCAATGGTGAACATTTTTTATAATTTCTAAAAATTTATTTTTGGCTGTGTGGGGTCTTCATTGATGCACAGACTTCCTTCTCCAGTGGCAGCGAGCAGGGGCTACTCTCTAGTGGTGTGTGCAGGCTTCTCATTGTGGTGGTTTCTCTTGGGGAGCACAGGGGCCAGGCTTCCAGACTTCAGTGGTTGTGGCTTCCAGGCTCTGGAGCGCAGGCTCAGTAGTTGTGGTATTTGGGCTTAGCTGCTCTGTGGCATGTGGGATCTTTCCAGATGAGGGATCGAACTTGTGTCTCCTGCATTGGCAAGCAGACTCTTCAGCCCTGAGCCACCAGGGAAGCCCTGAACATTTTTTAAATATGAGAAAACCTAGTACTCTGTCTGGAGATAAATTGAAAAAAATCAAGAAATATTGGGTTGCTCATAAAGTTCATTTGAGTTTTTCCATAAGAGCTGATAGAAAAACCCAAACAAATTTTGTGGCCGATCCAATGCATAGTGAAGAATGTGAGGTGAAAAAGAGCTGAGGTAAGAGAACAGAAGAGGAGAAACTGAAACCAAGCGGAGGAAGAGGCAGAAATGCAAGGAAGGTGGTATTCATGGAAGAGTGGGAACGTGTCAACTGCAACTTGGTACTTGCCAAGGGTATTTGCCAGGTTTCCCTGGTAGCTCAGATGGTAAAATATCTGCCTGCAATGCAGGAGACCCCAGTTTGATCCCCAAGTCAGGAAAATCCTCTGGAGAAGGGAATGACAATCATCTCCAGTATTCTGGCCTGGAGAATTCCATGGACAGACCATGGGGTCACAAAGAGTCGTACATGACTGAGCAACTTTCACTTTCACAAGGGCACCTGCCATCTCCCTCTAGAAGGATTAACTCATGAGCTTCTGCAGTAGCAACCCTTCAACATCCCCTGAAGAGAGTTCAGGGTGGGTGGAGAGCAGAAATGAGGCCCTCTGGGCTTTGGAAAAACTTGAAGGACAGGTCTTCATATAGTTAGACATTATCAAGAGCTGGTTTTATGAGTCCAATTCTTACATCTCCTTACCTCTAGAAAAGCACTAAATTTCTTCATGGTGACATCTGCTCCTCATGACTAGCAGAATTCTTCTGCAAAAATATGTGCTTGATTGCATGTATTCCCCCTTCATCAAAACCAGGTATTATTAACCTCCCCCCACTACCTCCTTGGAGCATGTTCTCAGAGCTATTCTGAAATGCTATCTCCCAGGACATGGTCTTCATTTTTGCCCCATATAAAACCTAAATCTCATGCTGTGCACTTTTTTTTTAAGTTGACAAAAGAAATAGAGAGGACAACTTTGAGAAGAAAGTCCCTGACTTATGATAGTCAAATCTCATGAACATGGTTAATGAATTGATGATGGAGAATAGTTAGCTAATTGTAACTTTGCCTTAAAAAAAAAAAAAAAAAACAACTTAAAATAGGGCAGTAAACTGGCAGAAGAGCTAGAGAATGAAGTTGCTAGAGCACCCAGTACCTCTTCAGATTCCACAGATCTCCGGTGTCACACCTTTCAGAGAGAGAGTGTGTGTGTCTGTGTTCAGTTGCTTCCTACTCTTTGCGACCCCATGGACTGTAGCCCACCAGGCTCCTCTGTCCATGAGCTTCTCCAGACAAGAATACTGGAGTGGGTTGCCATTTCCTCCTCCAGGGGATCTTCCCAACCCAGGGATTGAACCCGTGTCTTGTCTGCCTCTGGCATTGGCCGGCAGACCCGTTGCCACTGCACACACCTTGGAAGCCTTTTCGCACCTTTCTGCTCAGGGTGTAACAGAGGCAATGCAGGCAGGAGCTGCCGCTCTGCCATTGGTTGGTACCACGGGGGGCCCCTCCCCCAAGCAAGCAACCGGTCCACCACCAACCGTTAAGGGTCCTGCTCAGCCATTGGTTCGTGCCACAGAGGACCACCCCCCCACTTGTATATAAAAGCCCAAATTGTGACGGAGAGGTTTTTTGAAAAGCTAGTGTGTCATCTTTTCGACCTGCTAGCTTTCTGATTATAAAGTTGTTATTCTTTGTTCCAACAACTTGAGATTTATTGGTCTGTTGTGTGGCAAGCAGAACAAGCTTGGGCTTGGTAACAGTGACCTGAATGTCACCCAGCTGTTCAAGTCTACCACTGCTGATCTATTAGTCAACAGTTCATGTACTTAAAACAGACTTAGTTATTGTCCTAAAAGCAAATGAGGCCAATATATAATATAGCCCATTTGTAAATTGTTTCTCCACAGCTTCTGAAAACATTTTATTTCAAGATGACTCACTTAAAGATGTGCTCCTCTGGTGACATAATTTCATAAACCTGCAGCTCCACCTGTGTTTTTAACTTCCTTCCAACCCGGATCTAGTCCGCAGTCTCAGAGAATAAAAGGAGGGAAAGGGAGAAACAGGAAGAAATGCTTCTATCTTACCTATCACAATTCCAATACATGTCTGTAGAGAGCAATTCTAGAGATCAGGGAATGGCTTGGGGAAGATCGTGCAGCATTCTAGGAAACAGATGGCCTTCCCATGCGGCTCAGTGTGTAAAGAATTTGCCGGCAGTTCAGGAGATGCTGGTTCAATCCCTGGGTCAGGAAGATCATGGCAACCCCCTCCTGGATTCTTCCCAGGAAATTCCCATGGGCAGTGGACCCTGGTAGGCTACAGTCCATAGGGTCACAAAAAGCCATACACGACTGAAGTGCCTGAGCGGAAAAGGAAATAGATGATGATGGTCTGTTTTAGGGTAGAGAATGGAGCAGAGAGAAGTTGAAAACTTGAAGAATACTTAGGGGATAAGGACTAGTTTGCTTTAGATGAGAAAGAAGAAACAACAGACTTATGGCTTGAGCAAACCGATGAGTATGGGACTTGTTACTGACCAGGGTACAAGGGGAAGGAAGTTGTTTATGCAGTGGGATTGCCGGGAGCCAGCGTGAGGAATCCCGCCCATGGCAAAGGTTATGAGGAAGGAAGCCCGACAAAACGCAAAGGCATGATCTGGCTTCAGGGGTTCCCCCTGAGTTTTCCTGAACATCTACCCCCAAAAACCAGAGTTGGCCTGATTTTATTGTACTGCGCTTTCCACTCTTCTGCCTCTAAAAGGAATTAACTTAGGGCTCCAGTTAACAGTCTCCTGCATGTAAAAAGAATGTCTCGGTCTGAACCCCCTTTGATGGCTCTCTAACTTGCCTAACAGTTGGGGACTTTTACAACTTGTGAATTGCTTACAGGCCCCCAACCATGAGAGGCACAAAGCTTAAAGCATCTTAGAGATACAGAGCCTTTTCTAAAGAGCTAAAAATTATATTGGTGAGGGGTTTTCACTGTCGACTCATGACTACTGCCAGGCCTCCATATTCTTTATCTTCTAGGCACCTGAAGGATATTAATCAATGTAATTGGGATATAGAAATAGGAATATAGTACTTTTGATGTTAGTAACACTAGACTTTTGAGTTAATTACTTTTCTTTGTTATATATCACTGCACTCTTCTTGTGTATTTGCTATGTAAGAATGTAACTTTATTTAGTGCTTTCTGGCACCAGACTTTGGGAAGAACAACACAAATAAGTCTTCTGGTTGACAAACCCTTATCAGAAAAGGGCTGTAAAGTGTTAATTGGCCCTCTGGCCAGAAGATGATGTAAATCACCTAAGACTTGTGTATACAACTAGGTATGCAGAGAGAAAGCCTGGTCTCGATAAGAGTCAGGGCTGCTGATGCTGCATAATTTTATATTATCCATTGATGTCTATGTACAAAAAAAAAGGTATAAAAGGCCTTTCTGTACAATAGAGGATGGGCCAGTCACTGGACCGGTTTCCCCCATGTCTCCTCTTTACTCTATTTTCAGGCTGAATTCCCATCTGGGGCATGGAGGTTCACCATGTCTACTTACTTGCCCTGGCTTCTAAGATCCGTGAGAGAGGGAGCCCAAGGCGGGGCACTCTCCGATATTCAAATGGACACCAGTGGCCTAATGTAGATGGTGCAAATCTCTTGTCCTGAGATTTTATTGGCTTTCCCCATAAACCAAGTTATTCAGCCTCTTTTCTCCACTAAATGTTCCTACTATACTATTTCTTCTTAATTTCTTTTATATTTCTAATTAAATAAACAAGCTTTCCTCGCCTACACCGTTCACCCTTCGAATCCTCTGGATCCACCGGGGCTGGACCCCGGCAGGGATGATTAATTTTGTTCTTGATCACAGCAGGACCCTGTGGGGCTCCTGGACACAAAGACCTTTCTGTGTCCCCCATTTCTCGATTAAGGGAACTAGGCTTCATTCAGCCTCCAGGGTCTTTCCTGAGTTCCAACCAGAAGGTTCAAACAGCTGCTAACTAGGGAAGGGAGGGGATGTGGATAATAGATAGGAGCAGTCAAAAGAAACAATAGGGCAGCCTTGGGGCAGTGCCCTGGTTCCCCCTCAAGGAATCCAATAACAATCTGAGTTGTTTTGTAGCTACTGAAACCCCTCCAGGTGGGAGAAGTTAACAGTAGGATGGTTGGTGATCCTGACTTCCACTTACCTCTCCACCAGCCAGTCAGAATAATGTCCACGAGCTGATCATGTCCTCTTTGAAACATTACTATAGAGCTCCTCACAACTCCCTCCAAGCTGGGACACAGTTTTGAGGACAGAGCTTCCTCGTAGCTCAGTAGGTAAAGAATCTGCCTGCAATGCAGGAGATCTGGGCTCGATTCCTGGGTCAGCAAGATCCTCTGGAGAAGGAAATGGCAACCCACTCCAATATTCTTGCCTGGAGAATCCCATGGACAGAGGAGCCCGGCAGGCTACAGTCCATGGAGTAACAAGAGTCAGATACAACTTAACAACCAAATCGCCACCAGCCAGCTGTGGCCCCCTTTGCCTGACAAAGCAATAAAGCTGTTCTTTTCTACTTTACACAAAATTCTGTCTCTGAGATTTAATTTAGTGTCAATGTGTGGAGGGCAGATTCAGCTTCGTTCTGAATATTTTTGAATATGAAGGGCCTGGAAGATGCCCCAAGGGTCTATCCAGTTGGAAAGTGGATATACATACATCTGAGGCTCAAGAAGCAGGTCATTGTTGGAAATACAGAATTTGGAGTAAGCAGAATCTAGGTGGTAATGAGGAGAAGGCAATGGCAACCCACTCCAGTACTCTTGCCTGGAAAATCCCATGGACGGAGGAGCCTGGTAGGCTGCAGTCCATGGGGTTGATAGGAGTCGGACACAACTGAGCGGCTTCACTTTCACTTTTCAGTTTCATGCGTTGGAGAAGGCAATGGCAACTCACTCCAGTGTTCTTGCCTGGAGAATCCCAGGGATGAGGGAGCCTGGTGGGCTGCCGTCTATGGGGTCGCACAGAATTGGACATGACTGAAGCGACTTAGCAGCAGCAGCAGGTGGTAAGGAAAGATGTGAGACTGTATACAAGCTCCTGTGCCTGCTTCAGCAGCACATATACTAAAATTGTACACAAACTTGTACAGGGACCTGGAGAATCCATAAAGTTAGACGAGCAAAGGGCTATGAGAAACTCCAGCATTTAAAGGACTGGTAGAAAAAGGAGCTCAGAACACTAAAAAGGTGCAGTAAGAATGGTATTTGCTCAGCAGTGTCCAACTCTTTGCAACCCCATGGACTGTAGCCCACCAGGCTCCTCTGTCCATGGATTTTTCCAGGCAAGAGTACTGGAGTGGGTTGCCATTGCCTTCGATCCCTGGCCCAGGGATCGAACCTGGTGGGTCTCCTGCATTGCAGACAGATTCTTTACCATCTGAACCACCAGGAAGTCCACAATAATCCACAACACTGTCTAAATTACTGTTTGTATTTGTTACTGTTGTTTAGTTGCCAAGTCCAGTGGTTAAGACTTGGAGCTTCTGCTGCAAGGGGTACAGGTTTGATCCCTGGTGAAGGAACTAAGATCCCACATGCTGCATGGCATGGCTAGAAAAGCAGGAAGGGGTGGAGGGAGAGAGAGGAGAAGAGGTGTTATTGAAAACGAGTATTTCTAAATTTTCTCAACTTAGTCATTTTTGCCTTAATGAGACAGTTTTAGTGGAATGATAGACTGTAGTAGGGTGAAGAATGAATGAGAGAGAGAAATGGGGAAAGCAAACAGAGACATGGCAAAAGAGAGAAGTATCTCTAGAAAGAGTTAAGTAGGTTTAAATGCTGGTGGAAAACGGTAAACAGAAAGGGATAAAGATATAAGAAATAGACTGCCAGTGACCAAGTCTTGAAAATTTGAGCATTAAAATAAATCATGACAGAAATAGTAAACCATTTTTTACAGTAAAATCCATAAGTCCACATAGATAGAAAATAGAGTGAGAAAATAGGCAATTTTCTATGGAATAGAAATAACAGGATGCTAAAATTCATGAGTCAAATATAGCCTGGTCTCAAATTGTCTCCCCATAGATAACTTATAAATTACAAAGGGACAAGTAATACCTTTACAGTGGAGAAATATGGCAGATACCACTTTAGCCAAGTTAATACTACCAATATTGGGACAACCAACATCATGGACCTCCCGATACACTGATTTAAACTAAAATGGATAACTGACAAATTCAAATTAAAGGACGTTCTAAAAACTGATGCTTATTTTATGAAACTGTCAAGCTCAAGAAAGATAAAAATGGGTGAGGAACTCTTCCAAGTTAAGGAGACTAAAGAGGTACGACAACTAAATGTGAAAGTCATCTGAGATTGGATCCTAGACCAGGAAAAGAATATAGCTAGAAAGGATATTATTAGGAAAACTGATGGAATGTGAATATGGGTCATGGATTAAGTAATGCTGTTGTTCTCAGTGTTAGACTTCATGATTTTGATCATCAAACTGTGGTTAAGTCAGAGAATGTCTGAGAAAATATACCCTGCAGTATTTAGGAGAAAAGAAGTATGGTATTGCTGCAGTGTATCTGAAATGATTCCTGATGAATTGAGATTCCTTATGAAAAGAGAGAGGGGAGCAGATGGGGCAAAATGTGAACAACTGCATGCTGTTCCTACCACATTTCTATAAATTTGAAAGTATATCAGGAGAGAAGCTAGAGCAGAGCAGAGAGATGATTGACAGATTGAAGTCACTGAGGAGATGAAAGGGGATAGGATTGAGACTATGCAAAGAGAAAAGCCTAGATTAGAGGAGGGGCACTTCATCCACTCTAAGAGGAGGGAATGGGGAAAAGATAGGTTCTGAAATCCATTTTTCTGTGTCGGTTGAGTGGAAGAAGGAAAGGATTGGTTTTTAATAATCTTATTAGCTAGGAAATAAATGTTTATATGACTTTCTTCCACTTTTAAAAATTGAAGGAAGGAGCAAGCATGATGAGCCTGGTGGAGCAGAGGGGCCACTACTTAGCAGAGAGTTTTAACGAATCTTTGTGTGTACAAAGGAAGATGTGAGTCTATGTAAGCCCATGGCACAAGCCCACTCTTGTGTACGTGGGACAGAGGTTGGGGGGGAGGAGAGAACAAATAATGCCAGAGAACCTCATTCTCCCTTGTAACTGAAGAGAGAGTGGTTCAGACGGGAGTAAGACAGGAACTTAACCATCAATCACGCCCAAGCTAGGATGCCAGTCCAGTATGCGCTTCTGATTGCCACTTAAGACAGTTTTCATAGAAAGAGCCTTTTGGTGATTTTTAAACTAAGACATAAAATGTGATCTACCTGCAAATTGTTCATGTATCCATTTGCCTTAGTCATTGCTCAAGTCTAAAACCTATTTGCAGAAAGATGAAATTTTACAACAAATAATGAAACGTTCAGGTTATAAACCCATCACTGTAAGTACAGAACAGCATTACTTATGTGATATTCTACTAAAATGCCGCAAGGAGACCAGTAGCCAGGATAGATGTGAGGCACTTTCACTGAAAAGTGTGTTTTTCTTCCTCTTATGGCTCAAAATTTTCACCATTACTTCTCTTCAGCTTGTTAGAGCAAAGATTTGATCAATAGCAAGATGCACTATAAAGACTTAAAAATAAACATAAATTTGGCCTCCAGAGGTACCTTTTATCTTTATAATGGTCTTGCCTGGAAATTCCCGTGGGTGGAGGAACTGGTAGGCTGCAGTCCATGGAGTCGCAAAGAGTGGGACACGACTGAGCGACTTCACTCTCGCTTTTTACTTTCATGCATTGGAGAAGGAAATGGCAACCGACTCCAGTGTTCTTGCCTGGAGAATCCCAGGGACGGGGGAGCCTGGTGGGCTGCCTGCCATCTATGGGGTCGCACAGAGTCGGACACGACTGAAGCGACTTAGCGGCAGCAGCGGTTTAGTTGCTAAGTCACATCTGACTCTTGCAATCCCATGGACTGTAGCCTGCCGGACTCCGCGGTCCATGGGATTCTCCAGGCAAGAAAGAATACTGCATTGGATTGTCATTTCCTTCTCTAGGGGATCTTCCCAACCCAAGGATCGAACCCAGATCTCCCACATTGCAGGCAAATTTTTACCATCTAACCCACCAGGGAAGACTTAAAATGTCTGAAAAATTAGATCAGAACGATTGCATCTCTCACTACCTTGCCCTCCAGGGAAACTTTTCACTCCTTTTTTTGTTTGTTTGCTTGCTTGAATGGCTACAAAGATTGTTTAGGCTTCAGATGGGGAGGTAAGAAGGGGAGAGTGCTTCGTAAGGCCCACAGGGAAGAAGGCTACATCTCCCCTCTTGGAAGCTCTAGTTTATTGTGTAATGCTACAACTGTGAACATCTTTCTTACTTTCTGTTCAAGGTTAACCAGCTTAAGAAATAAATATGCTGTTTCACAGTCATCTGTAAATAACTACTGCATCACTGCAGCAAAGGTATTTTCCTTTTTGTATGTATTCTTCTTCTTGCTATAAGATTTTTTTCCATATAGTTCTAATATCAAACTTATCATCAATATTTTTCTAGTTTATCTGATTATATAAGTTATATTAGGTCAGAGGAATCTGGGGATCCTGTCTTGGGTGGCAGTCCATGAGTCCCTTTTATTTCCAAACCTCTGGGGAAATTACCCTAAAAGTTTGACAAGTGACCCCACACAGCTGAACCTTGGTTCCCCAGAGGTTGTGCAGAGCCTGGCTGCGGAGGAGAAGGCATCTTTGTACCATTGTGTTCAGTGCTGATGGAGAGATCGACAAGGTGCAAACCACAGGAAAACTTGCATCATGATGAGAGGAGCTTTAGCCAAACACTGGGATCAAGCATAAACTGCACACAAGACGGACAAGATAATGCATCAGACATGCTATAACCATGCCATCAAACATGTGTTTGGATTGATGACCACTGTAAGTGAATAACACTTGAAAGCCTACCATATATCTTAAAGGCAATTCTTAATATAGGCCATCTAAAAGGTAAATATGCAGCAAATACCATGATGCTTTCTTTACTCATTCATTCTATACACAGTTTTATGGCTGAGATCTTGAATTAGAAATTGAGAATAAAGAAAAGAATGAAACAGTCCTCATCGCAAAAAGCCCACAGTTTAGGATGAAATACTTGCTAACATCACCATCTTCTTCTTCTTCATTACAGTAGAGTCTGTGTACGATGGAAACATGGCCTATCATGCGGAGGGTCAGAGATGGAGACACAGCAGGAGGTTAACTCAGTCTTTAAGAATCCTAAGAGTGTGGAAGGATGAAAGAGATTTATTTGAGGAGAGAAGAGTACTCTGGGCAGAAGAAAAGCACATACAAAGGCAGGCAGGCCGGCAGGAAAAAACAGTATGGCTCTAGAAACCAGAGATATTGCTCTGACTACGAGGGTGATGTTTCTGGAGATGCTCTGACATAGGAAAACCCTAAAAGGAAATGATCCCGAGGTCCTACGTGCCATGCTAGCAAGTGCGAACTGCATCCTGAAGAAAGAAGGACTCACCAAAGATCACTGTTCCTAAGCAAGGCCCAAGTCTTTGTTTTGAAGGTTTCAGATGACTTCTTAATAGGGGCCTGTTTAAGACAGAAGACTCTGAAAGGAAGCACATTTTGAATGACCTAGGTTTACACTCACAAGCTGTGTATGAAAAGACAGATTGACCCAGCACAGATGACCTGTTACTGAATTTGTGCATGCAGAATATTTGACTCAACCACTTACTGGCATGCTTAGAACTTTGCTTCTTCTCTTCCTCAAAATTTGTGGTGTAATCACCCTTTTCCGGGTTTTTTAAAAACAGTTTTTCTTTTTTTTCTGTTGATGTGTCAGTTGTCATTTTCCCTAATGTCTCTTTCAAGATCAAATCCAAGTGGTCCCTCTCTAGAGACTAGGGGTAATTTTCTAGGAGGGTGGTCATAGACATTCATGTAGTCTGAATCAATGCCAGTGAAACCAGTGTAAAAACTAATAGCAGGTTTTGCAAGACACCTGGGCGAAAAGGAGAGACTGACATATTTCAGTTATGCATGAATGTTTTGTCCTTTCTGGACAAAACATGTGGCAGTGGCATCAGTTTAATGCTTAAGGTTTGGGTTTGATTCCAGGTTCATAAAGCTTTCACAAAGAGACCTTGTCTGATTATTTTCTTGTCATCCAAAGGATTATACTAGTTTCTACTTAGCAAGCTGTTAGTAATAACAATTTCTACTCTCTTTGCAAAGCATCTCCTATGTGAATTAGGTACACCCACCGTTGGCAAATCGTCAGCTCCTCCAAAAGTCATTATATTGACTTTGATTTCATAGTCTTGAATTTGTTAAAATGTATTCAAATAATCATTGTTTCTCAACCTTTTGGATGAAAATATTTCTTCACCATGAAGAGGAAAGCCTATTCTAAGTCTGAAAAACATTTGCAATGGCCCTCAGGAATGAGAATCTACAGAAAATTTCAGAAGAAAACCATGTGGCTACAACATCTGGTACATTTGAGAAGTGAGGCTGGAGCAGAAGGTGGCTTTGTTAACCATGGTGAGAAAGGAGTGACAGACACACCCTGAAGACTGGATACATATTAGTGATGGATTTCAAGCGAGTGAATGGCCTGCTGTTTGAATTTTAAGAATTTATGTTGAGGGAGAGATGCCTTAGTTCCCGGAGACCATTAGAAACCTGTTCAAATAACTGAAGCAAAAGAGATGTGGCATTGGGAATGGAAAGTCTAAAAGAGATAATTCCGGAATTTAGGATTCCTCTCAACTTTCTGGATGAGATTCCCTGGATGATGATGATGATGTGCCCTTTACAAAAAGAATATAGGAGAGAGAATAGCTTGGGAATACATAATGATAACCACTAAAATTTATTCAGTGCTTATTCACCACTCATTGTGACAACCTCTTTGTATTATGTCAAAGGTAAGTTCTATTTTGGACTTGATGAGTTTGAGAGGTCTGTGACTATCCAGGAAAATGCCCTCACTAGCAGCACCAGGAAGACATATGAGTGTACAGCTTAGGAGAGCTAGTTGGTTTGGAGATCAAAATTTGAGAATCATGAAGATAAAAACAGCTAATATTTATTATTTGCCACATGCCTGGTACTGTTCTAAGCACTTCCTGTGTATTGCCCACTTAATTCTCACAACATACATTTGAAGTTGAAGCTACTAATATCATTAATTCTTTTCATAAGAAAGTAAAAAGAGGTTAAATAAGAAATATTATTTGACTTGCCCAGAGTCACAGAACTAATAAATGGCCAAGCCAAAATCTGAATCAGGGCCTACAATCATGACTCTTAAAACCTGAGATGGAAGACCCAATGAGAGTTGCTAAGATGAGAACCCTGAACCACACTTGGGTTCCTTTGAAACTGGATTCACTTTTTTGCATTTCAATCATGTAGCAATGTTCTACAACCCAGGGAGCAAATGTTATCTCCTTTATGGAATTCAGGTTAAAAAATGGGGTTTAAAACTCTCCCTTGTGTGGTTTTAGGCAAGTAACTTTATCTCTCTGAGCTTCATGTTTTTTCAACCTGCCAAGTCTCGCCTGTAAATCACCCAAAAGGATTTTTCTGAGAATGAAATGAAATGGATTTATTTGAAAGTGGAACACAGAGTAATCATGCACTTTTTAGTCTATCATACATATCATATGACAGAATGTATGTCTATCATACATTTAACTCTCTTCCATTTGCAATAGCCTATTCACTTCTAAAGTAAATAAATTCACTCCTATTCACCCTCACAATGGAGAAGGCAACAGCACCCCACTCCAGCACTCTTGCCTGGAAAATCCCATGGGCGGAGAAGCCTGGTGGGCTGCCGTCCATGGGGTCCCTAAGAATCAGACATAACTAAATGACTTCACTTTCACTTTTCCTTTCACGCACTGGAGAAGGAAATGGTAACCGACTCCAGTGTTCTTGCCTGGAGAATCCCAGGGACAAGGGAGCCTGGTGGGCTGCCGTCTGTTGGGTCGCACAGAGTCGAACACAACTGAAGTGACTTAGCAGCAGCATTCACCCTCACAAAATACCAGGGAACAGAGAGGGTGCAGGGTTTATATTACAGAGTTGGCTCCCTTTAGATCTTTGCAAAATTAAACGGTTCAGGTGAGAAAAACAACAATGCTTGTATCTACCCTATTACAAGAATTGGAGTGAGCAGGTAATTATGCCTATGTTCTAAGTTAAAGAGAATTATAGGATAATATAACTTCTCAAGCCAGTATTCTGTGTCCTTAAGCTGATATAATGATTTCTTTAAAATATTGCACCATCTGGAGCTATTTTGCATTCCCAGTATTATTGCTGTCACTCAGTGTTTAGAACATTGTACTTTATGACTTTACAGATTCTCTCAGCTTTTAAGTGCAATTTTATTGTATCTTGAAAATAAACTATTTTCCCTAGATGCACAACTCTTGATAGTTTTTATCGAATGTTTAAGCTCCTTAAGGACAGAGAGAGTGTTCTTGAAATTCTTTCATACCATCCAAAGGTAGCCAGGGTAATTTGAAGGATTTAACAAGCAGTTCTTAACAAAAATTGCAGATATTCTATAACACGTTTCATAAAGAATCATTATACTGATAGGTCACTTTTGAGATTACCACTATAATCAAAGCATGATTTGGGTATTTGGAAAAATCTTATCCTGATTAGTGAGCAATGCATTCTGAGATAAAGAACTCCCAAACTTTTGCAATCTTTTTGCACAGTTGGAACTAGCCTGCCAGTGGATAAGCTATATGCTTGACAGAACTTACAGAACTATTTAAAAATACATGGCTTAAGTCTTTCTCCATTCTCAGAATTGAGTATGATCCATCTGATTAAATTATAACCCAAGAGAAGTAGTACTTTCAAAATCAGTCAATACTTCCTTCTCCCCCAACTTGATTTCCAAGGCAGAGGCATAAAATTCGCATCATACTCTATAATTTAGGTATTAATCTTTGACTCATCCTTGACATTCTACTTACACCTACACAAAGTCTTTCAGTCTTACAAAATGCCATCATTTCAAGGTTTAGCAAATTGAGGCATGCAGCTCTTTACCAGGAAGAGAAAAATACCCCTCCTCCTGATTTCTTACTCCCTCCCTGTCTCCCAAACTACTTTAACATTAACAAGTTTTTATTCTGTCTCCAGTAACTTTTAAAAAGTGTGTAAGTTTTCTAAGTCAACTCTTGCAAGAGCTTGATAAGAACCCAAAGATTTCTTAAAGAGTATGCCATCTTTTATGTCATCAGTCATACCTTCCAGAAATTACCTTCATAACACCTGCTGCAGAGCAACTAAGGCTTCTATTAATAATACACTCCTAGCATTATATCTCATTATTTTAAAAAATCCTATTGATTGAATTTAGATTTTTGCTTCCCTTTAAGACTTCTTAGCATGTACGCTTTTCCCTAGTTAAACGTTAGAACCCCACCTGGGGAGTTTTAAGCTACTAATACCTGGGCCTCACCCCAGAACAAATCAGAATTTCTAGGGGAGAAGTCTGAGTTTCAGTATATTTTTAAGTTATGAGGTTTCTTTTAATGTGCAGCCAGGGTTTAAACTACTGTTTGTGCAATTTAGGGAATACTGGGGTTAGGCTTGTCCAGATCTGCCCAATTATCTTCTAAAAATGATCCACGATCTGAGCAATGGCAGGATCTTGGTCAACTAACTTACAAAACAGGATTTTAAACTTCACATGCATGGATCTCATATGTGAATCAAAGGAAAATGCAGATTCCGATGCAGTCAGTCTGGGGTGGGGCCTGATTTTACATTTCCAACCAGTGCTGGGGGATTCGAGGCCTGGGCTGTGGAACACTTCATCTCCTAAGTGAACCCCCCATTCTCACTGCTTCATCTTCCAAAGATGCTGAGTGAGAATCCATATCAATAGCTGTGACCTCTCCCTTTAGAACCAAGTTTCTTCTTTCCGTTTTTAATGCCTACTCTTGAATTTCAGATTTGAATTTCAAAGTGATTCCAACTGAATCCCACTGTCCTAAGTCAAGTCCTCATCAGGGTTTGCCTGGACTTTGTCAACTGCCCCTTAGCAGGATTCCCTGCTTCTGGGCTGGAGAATGAAGACCATCCTTCAGGGTGTAGCTTCTGCTTACCTCTCTTCATCCTTCTCTACTGGGACCTGAACCTGTCCTCTGGTGGAATCTCTCTCCCTCTTATTCTTCCTGAAATTTGCTAGGCTTGTCCTTGTTCTCAGGCCCTTCTCAGGCTTCCCCCTCTGTCTTACAATCCTTTTCTCTTTATCTCCCCACTTAACTCCTGCTTAGTTGTTAACTTAGGTCAAACATCACCTGCTCTTAAACGTTCTCTAAAGCCCAAGGTGAGCTTCCCTTGTGGCTCAGATGGTAAAGAATCTGCCTGCGTTGTTGGAGACCTGGGTTCGATTCCTGGGTCAGGAAGATCCCCTGGGGAAGAGAGTGGCAACCCATTCCAGTATTCTCGCTGGAGAACTCAATAAACAGAGGAGCCTGGTGGGCTACAATCCTTCTAGTTGTAAAGAGTCAGACATAGCTGAGAGACTCTGAGAGAGAAAGGCCAAGGCTAGTCGGGCAGGTTTCCTCTTCCATGTCTCTGCTAAATCCCTTTAAATTTTGAATTGCCATTATTGTTTTAGGAAGATGTTTTTTTAATGGACCTAGAGTCCCCTACCCACCTCTGCACTAAGAAAAGAACTCTCTAGTTTGTTAAACACAAATCCTTGAATCAACTCAGAAATTGTAAAATGAAAGGGTAACATTAAGTGGTCATTAATGTTGCCTTTTCTGACTCAAAGAATTCAGATTTTGTTTGCTTCATTCAATAAACATTTGTTTAAACTTGAACTGATTGCTTAGCTGCCCTAGAGAGCAAAAGAGTTAAGAGATGTCAATTTAGCAAATATAAAAAATAAATACTTGTGCATTAGGATGAATTCTAATGCACAAATGGTGTTTTTTTTTTTTTTATTAAGTAATGTTGTTGCTTGTCTCTGTAGCCTTCATTCCATAATTAGCCACAGATAAAAGTACCATGCTTATCATCATAAAAGCAGCTCAAGATCTGTCCAAAATAGGTGAGGTGGTTTCAAGAGTATTTTTAGTGTATCATGCTTTCCATGGCTTTTCAGCCATCACAGTTTGAACAAAGCCCAATTTCCAAGCTAAATTCTATAAGTGGAAATCGGAGGCTATGGTTAAGTGAACAGAAATAGAATTGACAACCTAAATGCGTCAACATCCATGAAAAGTGACATCAGCAGGTTTGCTGTGTAATTGCTTTCTTTTTTTTAAAGGTGAGTAGGTGTTTAAAACTTTTCAGTGTTTAGGATGTATTCTCTTCAGCTTATTTTTCTTCATGTAATTTTTTAAAGAGGGAAGTTCTTTGTAAGGATTAAAAGACCTGTTGGCACCAACAAATGTAAAACCGTGTGCATGGCTAAAATAGCATAAAGAAAGGCTATAGTCATCTCCCAAGAAATACAATTTGGGAGTTATTATAATAATTCCAGGTAATTAGAAGAGGCCTCTGCCCCTTGGATCTGGGTGTGACTCTACGGAGCTGCTTGCCACAGCACAACGTCATTGCTTGGTTCTACGTGAACCATTAGATGACAGTCGTCTTGCTGAAAACTAAAGGACTTCCAAATGAATTTTTTTAAAAGGACAGAAGAATGAAGTTTTTGATGAGAAAATGATGAAAACCTTCCTAGGTGATTCTCCTCTATCATTCTGTATAAGGTTGTTGATGTTACCATCTTCAAAATGAATTCGGTTGTTCTTCTTCAGTCGGTAAGTCGTGTCTGACTTTTTGTGACCCTATGGACAGCAGCACGCCAGGCTTCCCTGTCCTTCACTGTCTCTGAGTTTACTCAAACTCATATTCATTGAGTCGGTGATAACCACCCAACCATCTCATCCCCTGTTGCCCCTTCTCCTTGCCCTCAATGTTTCCCAGCATCAAGGTCTTTTCCAATGAGTCAGCTCTTTGCATCAGGTGTCACCTTCAAAATGAATTTGAGAGCCCAGAAAAGAATATGTAGATTATTCTGTCAAAACATGTACCCCTACTGATGAATAGCAGTCAGTAAAATTCCTCCTGAAGCGAAGTTAATCCCTCCATTCTGTTTGCCCCCAAAGTACTATGTACCTGTCTGTACCATAGAACAATCATATTAATCACGTTTTTGAGTCAGTTCACTTCAATAGGCTATGAATTCGTTGAATGCAATGAGCTTATTTTTAATCATTTCTCAAGGTAACTCACCAATGCTTGATGCTTTCACAGACCTAAAGAGGTTCAATATCATCAATTTCATATTGTTCAACCTAATAATGGTTCAATATTTAATGAATACTCAATAGATTACTTCACATTCAGTTCAGTCCAGTCACTCAGTCATGTCCAACTCTTTGTGACCCCATAAATCGCAGCACGCCAGGCCTCCCTGTCCATCACCAACTCCCGGAGTTCACTCAGACTCACGTCCATCGAGTCAGTGATGCCCTCCAGCCATCTCATCCTCTGTCGTCCCTTCTCCTCCTGCCCCCAATCCCTCCCAGCATCAGAGTCTTTTCCAATGAGTCAACTCTTCACATGAGGTAGCAACATCCCATTTAAGAGTGCTGGAATTTCTGAAAGGAAAGCCAGCATTTATTCCATGAATTTCATGTTTTATAATGTGTGTGTGTGTGTGTGTGTTAGTTGCTCAGTCATGTCCAACTCTTTGTGACACATGGACTGTAGCCTGCCAGGCTCCTCTGTCCATGGGATTCTCCAGGCAAGAATACTGGAGTGAGTATACATTCCCCTTTCCAGGGGATCTTCCTCACCCAAGGATCAAACCCAGGTCTCCTACATTGCAGGCAGACACTTTACCTGTTCTGAACCAACCAGGGAAGCCCTATTTTATGTATATCACAATTATATTTAATTTAAAAAGAACATCACCAAGAAGGCCTATCTATTGTTCTGATCTTTGAAATTAGCACAAACACAGATGAGCAAGTAAGCAAGACAGTAAATATTCTAAATCAAGCACAGTCTGAAGGCAATAATGTAACACTGGGCATGGCACCCAAATATCCATAGGCTCTGTGACTTATTAGCTCAAACAAGTCAGTTTAGTTCTCTAGGCTTTGAGTCTGATCCCTTCTATAAAATTAAGTAATAATCTCACCTCTGATTTCTGGGTGTTGCTGTCATAAAAATCATTTGTGATGATTTTAAACTGAAAAATGCAATTGTCAAGTTGGAAGATGAGTAAGATCTGACAAAGGGTTTCTATACCAGGAGAGTCTGTTAATAAACAAGGGAAATTTAAGGTAGACCATTGAAGAAGGTCTAGTGGACACTCAATCCCCCTCTTAGCTGACTGGCTATTCAGGCAAGTCTACCTTAAATTTGTCTTGGTTTCATCACTTAATAGCTTATTTATTGTGTGACTGTAGGCAAGCTAGAAAAGACCCTGATGCTAGGAAAGACTGAAGGCAGGAGAAGGGGACCACAGAGGACGAGATAGCTGGATGGCATCACTGACTCGATGGACGTGAGTTTGAGCAAACTCTAGGAGATGGTAAAGGACAGGGAAGCCTGGCATGCTGCAGTCCATGGGGTTGCAAAGAGTCGGACATGACTGAGTGACTGAGAAACAGCAACAAAAAAGGCAAGTTATGTAATCTCTTTGCACCTTGGTTTTCCCATCTGTTAAGTGGGAATAAGAAACAAGGGGTGAGAAGAGGGTGGATCATGGAACTGGAAATAGTTCACCTTGCTGTCAACATCTTTATCACTAGAAACAGCCTCTTGAGTCCTCTATGGCAGTGGTCAACAGCCCCAGGTGACAATCTTGTTAAAACGGAGATTCTGAAACAGTTGCTCTAGAGTGGAGACCACGATTCTCCGCTTCCCGGAGGCCCAGGTACTGCTGATGCGGCTCATGTAAAGACACATTTTAAGGAGCAAGACTCACCATCATGTCCTCACTTCTAAATATTTTGGTTCCACTTTACCAAACAAAAAAGTCAGAAAGCTTTAATCAGATCCCAGTTCTATTGTCTTTAGCTCTGGAAATACTATACTTTTTAAGCAATATGATCCTTGAGACTTAGAGACTAAATAGTTTAGCATCTCCATCTTCAAGTGAGGGGAAGAACAGCCTGGAACTGATAAGCACCACATCTGACATCACAGAGTGGCCGATCCGGTATCAACATCTGAGTGTCCCACAGAGCCTTAACCCAACTCCCCACTAAGCAAGCATCCTAATTGAGGAAACATGGGGGGCAGAGGGACAACGAGGACCTTTAGAGAGAAGCCAACTGGGGCTTCATGCTTCATTCTGATCCAGAATGTTCCTCTGAACCTTCCCTGAGGAATAGAAGTGAATGACTCGTCCATATTTGGTCCATATCTTAGACACTAAGCAAGATTGTATGCAAAACATCCCAGGCCATTTCCACCTAAAAATGTTTTTTTTTTTTTCTCTTGGAAATTTTAAAAACAGCTAAGATTCAGCCTGCCTTTACTTGACCTTTGCATCTTTGAATCCCCGGCTTTGGGTTCTCACTCTTTAGAAGAAGCAGCCCTTCAGGAGAGCAGAACTCCTGGAGTCCTCCTTGGAGAGCAGGCAGTGATGGTGACAGGTAGCCCCCTGCTCCACGAGACAGGCGCCACAGAGGGGCTCTTCCTCCATCCCGGTGACTAACCGCTCCAGCTTCCTGAGAACGTGTTAGAGACGTTCCCAGAACTGCGCTGCTGCCCAGTGGGTGCGTTTTGGCTCCATCTCACCACATATGTTATCTTCATGGAAGCTGCTCCCAAAAAAGGGTTGTAACTCAAGGGAATCTCTTCACAGATTCACGTCTGGCTTTCAAACAAGGAGCTCTCAAACCTGTCAAATCAGGCAAGCAGACGGTGTCTCTATTTTGGGGTACATTTCCCCTCTGGGTTTGTAAAGGTTTCCTCTGGGAGGAGTCTTCCCCCTTAGATTCATGGGCTTGATTGCTTGCATGTTGGAAAGCAGCTCTGAGTCTGGAAAAGAGCCTTTTTCAAGGTAGACAGTTTAGTCAAGTTGAGGGTGAATTCGCAGGGGGAGGAGGCAGCCGAAGGTGGGGGAGGTGCACAACGCATGGCTTAATGGACACAGCGCGGAGTATCGGCTGAACACTGCTGGTGGTTGCCATAGGAATGAGAAGACTTGCGACTTTAAACCATAGTTCCTCTGGAGCTACGTTAAAAAATGTGACTGGATTCTTGCTGTTCACCGCTACCAGCTTTTTAAATCAGGGCTCTTTTAAAAATGCAACCAAATGTTTACTCTGCCAAAGGAGGTTACAGTAACCTGAAAAAAATAAAATGTCACTTTCAAGGCCCAAACAACTAAAGAACATGGACTTCTCCATTATCTTGGGCCCCACAACTTCCAAACCAGGGAAACACAATGTAGTTTTGATATTTTATTCTCCAGAAGGGATTTGTGAAATATGTAAGAGTCTGTAACAGGTGTAACTCAACCAAGTTAATTATCATTAAACTGTGGTGGGAGAATATTTAAAAACCAAATAATTGGTTTAAAACCAGTGAGTCTTGAAACCATTTTAGAGATTGTTTACAACAAGGCGTTCCCCCCACCCATCCCTGCCACTTATGTTTCCTCCACCAGTTAGCCCTCTAATCCTTTTCTTTGTGAATTCAAAGTTCTGATAGCAAGTACCAACCTGCAGATTCAGCTTTCAACACTGCACCAAGTTTAAGTATCTACTCCTCCCTTCCCCCTGCCTCCAATGAGACACTGTATTGTACTATTCATCTAAGTCAAAAAACTATGGAGAAATTAAATACATTAAAAGTTGACCTGGAGAAAATCATAATTGAAAAAGATAGATGCATCACAACATTCATTGAAGCACTGTTTACAACAGCCAGGACATGGAAGCAACCTATATGTCCATCAACAGAGGAATAGATAAAGAAGATGTTGTACATGTATACAAGGAAAGATTACTCAACCCTAAGAAAGAACAAAATAATGCCATTTTCAGCAACATGGATGGAACTACAGATTGTCACAGTGAGTGAAGTAAATCAGGCACAGAAAGTCAAATATCATATGATATTACACATATGTGGAACATAAAAGGTTACAAATGAACTTATTTACAGAACAGAAACAGACTCACACAGAAAACAAAGCTGCTTACCAAGGGGTACAGTGAGGGAGACAAATTGCAAGATTGGGATTGAAACTGGGCGCTCAGTCATCAGTTGTGTCCGACTCTTTGTGACATTTTGGACTGTAGCCCATCAGGCTCCTCTGTCCATGGTAATGTCATGGGAAGAATACAGGAGTGAGTTGCCATTTGCTCCTCCAAGCAATCATCCTCACCCACGGATCAGGCTCATGTCTTCTGTGTCTCCTGCGTTGCAGGCAAATTCTTTACTGCTGAGCCACCAGGGAAGCCCAATATACATACTGCTGCTGCTGCTAAGTCGCTTCAGTCGTGTCCAACTCTTAGCTACCCCACGGACTGCAGCCCACCAGGCTCCCCCATCCCTGGGATTCTCCGGGCAAGAATACTGGAATGGGTTGCCATTTCCTTCTCCAATGCATGAAAGTGAAAAGTGAAAGTGAAGTTGCTCAGTCATGTCTGACTCTTAGCGACCCTATGGACTGCAGCCCACCAGGCTCCTCCATCCATGGGATTTTCCAGGCAGGAGTGGGGTAATATACTTACTACTATATATAAAATAGTTAACTAATAGGAATCTACTGTACAATACAGGGAACTCTATTCAGTACTCTGTAATGACCTGTACAGGAAAATAATCTTTTTAAAAAGGTGGATATATGTATATGTATAACTGGTTCACTTTGCTGTACAGCAGAAACTAACCCAACATTGTAAATAAACTATAACCCAATAATTTTTTATTTAAGTTGAGCATCTTACATAAAGCTTCCTAACTGGCATACCATGTTGGTCCCCTGACGCTGCCTCTGGACACACCTGGTCAATTACGAACATGATCATTTCAATACACACTTTAATATGAAAAAAGTTGGGAGAATTTAAGTTCAGCTAACTTATAATCTCCTTGAGGAGCTGGTCTAGTCTATTGTACCCCCAGGAACTCATGCAATGCCTGGCATGTAGTGAATGATTAATAATTAACTGCTGATAAATGGTTATAAATAAACACAGAGTGACTGAATGCTTGGATCAGACAACAACCGTGACCCATTCCTGGAAGAACAGAAACGTTTGTTGGGCCCTGCAGTACCTAGTGGACAAAGGTACTGCAGAGTTCAAAGGTCTGATCTGTGCCCGGCATCCACGCTTCATTTGGCTGAGGAAAGCGAAGATGAGCTTATGAAAAAGAGTAGACAACGTTCTATCCTAGCTTGTAATTCCTGCTGCAAACTTCTCTAAGGAATGCAGACGGGTAAAAAGAATAATAAATGCTGTCTTGACACGGGTCTTCAAGGCTCCCTACTTTGCATGACTGTCCAGAAAAAGAACACACATTAAAGAGCTCACCAAGAGCCATCAGCTCTCTGTGAGCAAAAATAATTATAATAACTAATACCTTGGAGGTGGGGGGTATGTACTATTTTTGACATTAATCTAAACCATTTTAGACATTAATCCTAATAACTAATAGGGTGGGTGAGAAGCTTAGGGCTCTGGGGAAGAACACAATCCAAAAAGGCAGTGAAGTCGGGTGGGTGGAGACACTGGCCAACTGCTAACCTTGAACGCCAGTTTTATAACACGGCCCCTTTGTAAGCCAGTAGACTGGGCTTCGGTTTTCCCCAGACTGTGCACTCTTAATTTATTTGAGAGAAACTCTAATCGTATTTTCATTGTAGTATCTTGTATATTTTTATTTGTGGTTTAAGAAATGTGAAGAGAAGATACACAGACACACAAAACGGCTAACAGCGTCCCATTCCTGTTCTAGAGCTAACCACGCGAAAACTGTTGGTGATGTCACTTCAGCTCAGTTCAGTTCAGTCGCTCAGTCGTGTCCGACTCTTGGAGACCCCATGAATCGCAGCACGCCAGGCCTCCCTGTCCATCACCAACTCCCGGAGTTCACTCAGACTCAGTGATGCCATCCAGCCATCGAGTCAGTGATGCCATCCAGCCATCTCATCCTCTGTCGTCCCCTCCTCCTCCTGCCCCCAATCCCTCCCAGCATCAGAGTCTTTTCCAATGAGTCAACTCTTCGCATGAGGTGGCCAAAGTTTGGAGTTTCAGCCTCAGCATCAGTCCTTCCAATGAACACCCAGTTAACATATTCTTTTAAATAAATTTATTGAGGATTTATTGATTAAAAAAAATCATCACATATACACAATTAACTATAATGCGAGTTGGAAATCTAGACAAAATACCATGGGATCTCATAGGATCAGGTGCTTACTTGCAATCAAAATGACAGAGGTAATATTTCTACTGATACGTGCAACAGAGGCAGTCAGGGTGGAGTACCTTACTCCCACAACTCCTTGGGTCTGTAAGCTGTTAAACACGTTTAAAAATGATACCTAACCGACATACTCCTTGTGTGTTAGGTACTGTGCTGTCTACATAGATTAGCTCCTTTGATTCTTCTTTTTATTCCAGGTTCTACAGACCTGGAACCTGAGGACTCAAGAGGTGAGCTTGCTGCTTGGCAGCAGCAAAACTGGACTTCCAAGCCAACCCTTTAGCTCTTCCACTGCGTCATCTCCTGTCTAGCATTGCTTTGGTATTTATTATGCAGCAATGAGTGTTGTGGGGCTGAATATGACATTTGCCCCATATATTATTAATACCTGTGAGAAATTATAACTCAGTGAATACCAATAAGATTCTCTTTGTTTCAGAAGCAAGCTCCCACCCATCATCATACCTCCTTTACGAGCATCACGGAGCAGGTGAGTTTCTATTGTCCTCTGTTCACCAGGAGCAGCAGTGAATGCTGACTTGGAAACTTGATACCAAAACTGATGCTCCTCAGTGACTTCAGGTGATACAGAGACTAAAGAAATTTAACTCTGAAATTAACCCAGAGACTGTATCATGAATAATAATATTTTTATGCAAAGATATACATCAAATACCCCATGCATAAGGAAAACATTTAGTATTAATATTTAAGCACATAGACCTTGCCGTAGAATTTATCAGTATATTCAAGACCTGAATGGAATGAAACTGTTACCAAATTTCCTCTGACTAAAATTGGTTTTTTGACCTTCACATTTGGGAACAGGACAAAAGTAGTTCAAAGTCACCACTAAGCCTGAATTGATTTTGTTTTTTTTTTTTTTTTTTGAGGCATATTAACATTTTTTGAGAATATTTTGTCAAGTGCAGAAAAAATAAGAATAAAAGCATCTTGAATTATGTTATCAATAATTTACATATAATAGATTTATATCTATATTAATTTGTACGAATCGCCAGTCGATATCCGATGCAGGATGCAATGTATGAGATAGAAAATTTTAAATATATTNAAATTTTCTATCTCATACATTGCATCCTGCATCGGATATCGACTGGCGATTCGTTTCTTACTTGATAGTATACATGTTTCAATGCCATTCTCCCATCTCATCCCACCCTCTGAATTGATTTTGATTGTTTTCTTCTATATAGCTCTAGCCCTATCCTTGTCTCCATCTCTGTCTCTTTCTAATCTCCACATCTACCTCTACACTTATCTCTCTAATGTATCTATTGTCAGACTTCACTGTGCACAGTCATGTGGGGTTGTAAAGATGATCTCACAAAGGCCTAAAAATAACTTATACTCTTTTGATACAATTCACTGCCTGAGGGTTCCACTGCTATAGCCAATCCTATTTTCCTAAATGTGCTCTGGAAGTTCAGGGGTCATATCTTCTGTGTAAGGTCTATAAGACCTGTGGCCCTCAGAAATCATTCTTTCTTTATTGAACATTTTTGGGATATTTTTCAGGTTGCAATGTACCCAGGGGAAGAAGGTGGCTGGACCTGTCTTCATTTATTTTGTTTTTGTTTGTTATTTCTTCTAAGAGAATACCATGTGATGCCTATAGAAAATTCAAAGAGTTTAAACATATATAAAGAGGAAAGTATCTAGAGATACAGCTACCAGGACTTTGAAGCTCTGTCTTTCTGGGCAATCTTATTACATATATAAATACACAGTTTTGTATTGATGGCACCCTACTATACCCAATGACTTTCCAGCTTACTGTTTCCTTGGATAATTTATCAAGGAGATACTTCATGTCAATAAATAAAATTTACTGCAGTTTATAACAGGCACTTGGTAAGACACAGGTTCAATCCCTTGGTGAGGAAGATCCCCTGGAGAAGCAAATGGCAACCCACTCCAATATTCTTGCCTGGAAAATTCCATGGACAGTGAACCTGGTGGGTTGCAGTCCATGGGGTCAGAAAGAGTCAGACATTACTTAGCGACTAAACAACAGCAGCAATCTGGATTTTTAGGAGGACTAGGAAAATGCAATTGAAATTGTGATTAATTTTTTCAGCTCCCTCCAGGAAAGCTGAAACAAACTGCCCAAATACACACACATAAAGAATTGAGGGCAATGTGATTTTCTCACCAGAGGGAATGAAGTCGAGTATCGTTATTATACATCATCACAGTTGAGCTTTTTTAAAAAGGGAGCTGCCACTCTCAGTACATTTCTCCATCATCAGTTGGCCACTTTCCCATCTTCGCATTTAAGGATTTAGGGATGCTCTCTTCTCAGCAGAGCATTGCTTGAGATCCCCTCATCCCCCAACTCCGCATTTCTTCATTTTCCTATTTCCAGGTCAGGTAGATAAACACTGAGATAGAGACATAATTTATGAGCATTCTTTCTGCCAAACCAAGAAACTTCCACATTATAAGCAAGGTCAGCTGACTAGAATCCAGTTGGCAGAGAGAAGGATGACATTTTGAACTCTTGTTCTTCACTCTGTGAATTGACCCTTGTGCAAAGTGTTAAAAGAGGGGAAAGGACATTTTCAGAAGGGGCAGCTAGTGGAACCAAAGGCCCCTTCACTCCTCTTGGCACCAGCCTTCACCACGTTGGCCAGTGCGGGCTCTCTCTCTTGAATGCAGTTTCAGAAGCAGAAACTTGCAGGTTTTTGTTTTGAAGAATTTTCCTGCTAGCCAAGGATGGGCCAAAGGGGAAACTCCTTTCACCTAATATTCTTGAAATAGGATTTCAGAGTCTGCCTCTGGTCCTTTAAGGCACTTTCAAGCCCTGGTCCAAATTGAAATGTTTACAGATTTAACGTTCCTTTTTTTTCTAGCCAAATACCTGGCATCTCATACATAAGTAAGCCCTCAAAACATGACTACATGAAATAAACATGACTACATGACTATAGGAAATAAAATTAGGCTCCTCCTCCCTGTAAGACTATTTATCCCCCCCTCTGTCTGCTTTTCCAACCCTCCCAGTTTTCTTTAGCTTTCCAACTATCATCAAAACCTTCTCACAAGAAAAGACTTGAAATTAATTTCTACTAAAATATCGATAAAAGTAATTGATGATGGCTGAAAGTGCTTCCTTCCCCAGAGAGATCTGAATAAAAATAAAGCCCCAGATAAAGTGTTTGCAGTATTCCTACCGTCTAATGACAAGCTTTATTGAGGAGAGAAGGAAAGATTTCTTTTGAGTTTTGGATGAGGAGATGAGAGTGACTTGCCAAACAAAGAGAAAACACTGCTATTGAATATATTATTCTCAGGTCAACTATCTGCAAGATAAGTGAATGTATTATTTCTTGCATATATTTATTTAGTGACGAGTACTTCAGTACCAAAGTACTTGAGTCACTTTAGTCATGTCCAACTCTTTTGTGATCTCATGGACTGTAGCCCGCCAGGCTCCTCTGTCCGTGGGATTCTCCAGGCAAGAATCCTGGAATGTGCTGCCATTTCCTCCTCCAGGGGATTTTCCTGACCCAGAAATTGGACCCGCGTCTCCTGTATCTCCTTCCTGCCGGCAACCCGCTCCAGGATTCTTGCCTGGAGAATCCCATGGACAGAGGAGCCAGGTGGACAACAGTCCGTAAGTCGCAGGAGTCAGCCAGGACTGAAGCGCCTGAACGGGCTTCCTTTGTTTAGTGAACTAGTACTTAACCAACGATCTTCAGACTAGCACCTCCAAGGGATCCAAAATATCCGCACACTTGGAGAGCTTCTAGTATTTTTAAAGTTAGCTGGGTCTGTTGGGAAACGAAAAACTTTCCCAAGATTTCATGCAGGTAGCAGGCAGAATTTCGTGCAGTCCAACATAAATAAAAACAGAGTTTTCTGGAGATCTCTGGAATATGGTAAAGCAATTAAACAAGAATGAAAAATTGTAAAATTGTCAATAACACAAACTTCTTTATTTCGTAGCAAACAGAGTAAACCCAGGCTGACACTGATACACATTATTTGGATGATACGAAAGGAGCAAACTGTCTACTGCAGATCCTGTGAAGTTCTCTCTTAGATTGTTTGGGTCTTATGCTATCCAATCATATAAATAAGTACGCCTCAGATAAATTGATACCAGCTGATACCTTTCCTGATCAGACTCCATCTTGAAATACGCCTCCATTTTTAATCAAACACTTCTTTTGTGTATAGAACACGCCCACACCTATTCTTACCACCTACTCAATAGGAAAGTATAAACATCTCTGCCAAATCAGTATTTTAAATAACACTATATTATTTATTTCAGCCTTACAGTGCAAAAATTTCATATTGCAATGCCATCAGTGTAAAAGATGTAACTCTGGCTTTTTATTTTTTTGGCCACACCAAGCAGCATATGGGCTCTTCGTTCCCCAGTGGGACTGACCCCTGCATCTAGCATCAGAAGCATGTTTTCTTAACCACTGGACCACCAGGGTAGTCCCAACTCTAGCTTTTTTTAAATAATTTTTTATCTCTAGCTCACCAAGATTTGTTAGTATTGTCTGAGCTAACTTCTAGAGCTGACATCTCAAGGATGTTTTGGGTTGAATCATTCAGTGCTACAAAGAGTTATTCTGAATACTTGCTCTAACCTTGACTTCTCTGTCTGGTTCTATTGTGTCTCAGAACAATGGGCCATTGTGAGTGCTTCTTTTGAGTAGATGAAAGTTATAAAACAGACCTGAGCTGATCAGATTTTGACACTGACTTTTGAACATTACGATACTTCCCCGCTTTTAAAAATAATGCCTTGCACAGCTATTCTCACACATGATCTACAGCTATGCTCCCCAGAGAGTAAAATCACTTTTTGAAAACCTATTTCAGAACCTGGTCATGGCATGTTAGAGAACTCAGTCGTTCTGTAGTAAATCTAGTAAAATGCAGTCCCTTTTGCAAATGAATAATCAATCATCCCTTCCCAAATACATTTAAGTCAAAATTGTCAGAGTTTTCTTAAAGCATGCTCCTTTCACACTATTTGTCCATTTTGTAAGACTTCAAATTCCCTTTCTTGGTCCACTCTCTAGAAACGACTGATTCCAAACCCATCCTCCAACCCCCGGGGTTCAGCTGTTTTTTGAGTTTCCAGTTTATCATCTCCTTTTCAATCACATACTCATTTGTGCTCACCAGCAGTAGATTGTGCTCACACACCCATACTCTCACCCCTGAGTCATCACAGTTTCGGTAGACTCACAATAGAGTTCAGAACCTGTCGCCCACATCTCACCGGGAGCTAAGGAGCCAGAAGACAGCTTTCTCCTCTCGTAAATGTCAAGTGTTCAGTATGCCTCCACTGGGGGCTGAACAGAAACATGACCTTAGGGAAATCAGTCTTTGGGTCTGGGCAAAGCTCCGAGGAATTCTGAGTCCGAAGTCTGCTTTCTCTGTAAGGGTGTATGATTGGTAGATTCAGCTTCCTCTCTCATCAATTAGGCTTAACTCTGCAGCGCCAGGTTGGCATCTGACTTCCTCTCATTGGGTGGGAAAACCTGTAAGACAGACCGAAGATGTTCAGGTTTGTCTTGGGAGTAGCCCACGGAGCTGTGGGTATGACAGAAGGGAATCTGGTGGTCATCCTCCAAAGGCTTCTTTTCTTGTTTGTTTTGTTTTATATTTGTGGGAATAGCCATTTTATTAAACCTGAAGTAACTTCTTAAATGCAGTTTCTCTTTTCTCAATCCACACCACACTTCTTGCTAATTCTGCTTGTCAACAAAGGATACAAGAGGGTCATGGAAAACCCACTAGAGATCTTGTATTTGACTACAGTTATGACTTTGATGAGCAGATCTCAAAGCGTTGTGCCTAAAAATCCTTCCTGAGGTTTGGTAGGGAGGCTGTATCACCAGAATAAGGTCAGGTAACAAAACAAAGTTTCTTTTTGCTCTTAGGTTTATTTTGTTACATTCAGACAGAAAAGATTGCATTTAGGCAAACTGACATGATGCCAGTGGGAAATCTGACCAAACAATAAGAGGTGGAAGAGGAAGAAAGACCAGGAAAGAGGGAGGGGGTGAAATCCAGCATTCACTCTGTATTTTACCCCAGAAAACAGCCCGCAATTATAATTACCCACCTTGTTCTGCAGCTCAGAATAAAAGTGACGTTGCACCAAACCCTACCCAAGCAGCCTGTCCTGATTAGAAAGTACTCCACACCTTGGAGAACCGAGGAGACGCCAGCGAGCACAATTTTAAATGCAAATTAAACTGAGGGGGTAGCAGAGAGAACACATAAAAGACAGTAAAACAAAACCTTTCAGTTTTCTTAAATTAGCAGTCTAATGTGTTCTAAAGAGCAGCTCCCCTCAGATCTCGTCTTAGGGGTTGCATTTCATCACAATATAAAACAGGCAGATCCGTCACTTGCCTCTGCTCGGTGCTCTTGGATTGAGATTGAAGGGAAAATTAGAAGCTGTTCATTTGGGCTTCTGGGCTCAGCAGCGTTGCACAGCTTCGTTTTATGCTCAGCCGTGTCCTGTCGAAAGGGGCCAACAAGTGCTGGTGAGTATCTGCTAACTTCAAGACTCTTCCTTTCATTTATCTTTTGCGATTTCATTTACCTTTTGGAAGAGGGGAATCTCCCAAAAGATTTATATTACAATGCAGCTTGCAAAACCTAGGAAATTTCAGACAGCTTTTCAAGCTTCTTGCAGTGACTGATTCGCAGAAGGAAGGGAGAGTTATTTTCAGCCTAGATGCTGGTGACTGATCCGTGTATTATAACAGGGGACTGTTTAACAGATGCCAGCTAAGATGTCCTGTCCCCACCACCCTCAGCCAGCATTAGGGTAAGGACTGGAACCTTGACAACTTTTCTACCATATTAACTGTTTAATCGTGTATTCCTGTTGTAATTGCAAATAAAACTGGAGCTTGAAGCTCTAAAAATAATTAAACCAAAGCCATTTTTTAAAATGACTATGACAGTTCTCTGCCTGAGGATGAGTGGCGGTGGCTGGGGGTGGGGATCGGGGTGGAGACAGGGAGGGAGATATGGGGTATTGGACCCGTGTGATGGTGACATGTAGATTTTGATGGTGATGGTTTTCTGCCAAAGTTTTACACGGGAAGCTGGTCATTTTCTTCCTTCGCAGTGGAGGATACAAAGAGGCTGGGGCTGGCGTCACCTTCCGTTGCTAAGGTAACATGCTCTGGCCATTTTATCTGATAAAGAAGTCCAGCAGACTGGTATATGTTTTTCATCGCCGATCTAATCAAACAATCAAAATTGTTTACTTTCACTGGGAATATTTAGTGAGATCAAAGACTCTGACTGAAATTGCTCTTACTGCCGGCAGTTAACCCTTGAGGTTTTTTTTTTCCTCTCTTTTTTTGCAGTAAGTATGATTTGCTGTTGGGGTAGCTTTTGGATATTTTTAAAAGTTTCCTTCTAGCAGACTTGGCTTCTTAAAATATGCACTGTTAGAAAGAAAAACGAATTAGATTATCCTTCTGAGTTTGATTTTAATGACTTGGTCTTGTTACTTCTTTCCAAAAACATCCTGCAGAAATAGATACTACATTTGTGCAAATATCTGAGAAAGGCTACATATGCTAGAAAGAACCTAACAGGCTGAGTGTTTGTTTTTTTTTTTTTAATGAAATATATTAGCTTCCTGACAGGCATGATAATATTATGGGGATCATTGCAATTTGGAAATAATTGCTGGTGCTCGGCAAACCAGATTTCTTTCTCACAAGCAGCCTGTGTCAGAGGCAAGCAGGTGATGGTCCTTAGCACTTTATAAAACGTGCTGGAGGAAATCACTACAAGGAAGGAACGCGAGGCATTTTTACAGCAAACATGTCAGCATGTGTCATAAATGCAAGGCATCCGTAAGTGGAGGTTCTGATTCCCAGGTTAGTGCTCACTGCTCAAGGGGGATTGGAACTCCCTGGATCAATTAAGGATCAATGTTCAGAACAGCTGATACATAATGATGTCATTTATCAGACAGACCTTTTGAAAACAGCATGAAAATATAAAAGCTTATTTTCCAGTTAATACACAACAAAGAAAAACTGGTATGTTATCTCTCTTTAGCCTGGATCACCTGTATTTTCCGAGTAGAATATATTACTTTTAATAAATGTTGGTGAAATGCTTCATTTTCTCATACAGTAGGAAAGCTCTGTTGACAGATGGACTTAAAACTGGAAATGTCAGTCAAATAATGGCATATTTAATGGGATATTTCTTATCCCCAAATCGTATTTGACAGTCTAAAGTATTGTGGATATTTTTTTCTCTCCCATAGGCAATACAAGTGACTATTTTGCCTTAAAACTCTTGTTTCGGGAACATCAAGCATGGATTATCCCAAAATGGATTATTTTCTGGACGTGGAGTCTGCTCCTAGACTCTTGGATGTTGAGTCGGCTCAAAGATTCTTCTACAGCCAAGGAGCTCAAGGTAATTAAAGACAGGAAACTCCTCTCATTTGCATGTTGGTTTTATATTAACAATGCCCTGTGGCCTGTAGCAGTTGTAAGCTCTGCTGCGGGAGTTCAACCACTGGGATTTCTCAGTTGGTAACCCCTGCTGAGCTGTTTCTGGCATGGAGGCAGGCATACAGCAAAACGAATCAACCTAAACTTCTTGATTTGGTTCAAAAGCAACCTACCCAGCTTTTGTACAAATGCCCCTTGGAAAGCTATGTTAGAAAATGATGCCCCCACCTCGTTGCAACCAAAGTGTCAGATTGAAAGACTTCAAGGATGCTTTTAGCCCCAGGAAAAGGTGGAGTTTTCAGCCTCTGAACTGGAGAAGATCCAGGGCACCCTGACCTCTCTGTCTGAAATCCAGCTGGATGAGAGGCTCCTGAGAGAGGCTTTGAACTCCTACAAACAGCAGCCTTATCTATTTTAGATGAATTCAGTTACAGACTCGAGGAATCAGCAGTGTCCTTGGGGAGCACAAAGGAACATGCCTGTTGTGAAGTGTGGCTGATGTATACATTTAAATTATAGATTTTAAGATGGTCAATTCGGCTCCAGTTTGCTTGTTCTTCTGTTCCAGGGTGCACTTAGAATGTTGTGCGTGCACTCTGAAGTACAGAATGAGCTGGGGTATTGCATGGGCTCTCCCAACAGGAGGAGAGTTTTTTAAAGCCTATTTTCCCTTTTCCGTGGAATATTTAAGGTAGTCAGGAAACCTGAGCGTGGGCATATCCCAAATGGTACAAGTAACACAGAAAGGCAATGTCCATGTTCTTAAATAGAGAAGTAGTTGAATTCTTGGAAGTCACGAAGAACTAAAAAGGATAGATGCTGTTCTGACAAAGCTGGCATCTTTCAGTGTTACGCGGTAATGGGCACTTCACACAGAGCCCTGATGACTTCTGCCTTGGGTTTCCTTCTGATTTGGTTTTACCTGGCTCTCACGCCAAATTCTCATGGCAACTTCAGTGGCTTGCAAGCCTCCTCCTTCTCCGCTTCCATTTTCCTGGATAGGATCCAGTCTTAAAGGCAAAAGAGACTGGTAATTATCTGGGTGATTGGCTTGGGTCAGTATGCATATCAGCAACAGTTAATTCTTCTCATCCCTGTGGGTATGTGTAGTCAGCATCGCTCCTCTCAGCCACTGAAAGAGACATGAAAATGGTACTGAGTTAGCAGAAGCCTGAGACACTGGCCAGATCCTCCAGCGCCTTCTGGGTCTGGAAGTAAGAAGCTGCTAGGAGCAGAAGGAGACGGAGGCCAGAAGAAACGGGGGAGCTGAGGCAGGGCTCCATCCCGTCTCCGGTTCTGTGTTGAAACCTTGCTGCATCTATCCACTCCATTTGAA
This sequence comes from Redunca redunca, assembly GCA_006410935.1. NCBI lineage: Eukaryota > Metazoa > Chordata > Mammalia > Artiodactyla > Bovidae > Redunca > Redunca redunca. Next base: position 595,929 of record SJYQ01002666.1, read on the forward strand.
CAGGAGAATAATGCTGGTGCTTGGGGGACATGCCCCTGAGCAGCACTTCTGTTAACAGAACAGAGAAAGGGAGCGAATCACAGATACTAAAGATGCCCATTTTGCCTTGCAGGAGCCACGGTTTAAGCCTTTAAGAGCCGTGGGCTCCAGGCATTGACGAAGAAAAGCAGTCAGGGTGTGGGAGGCTCAGAGGACTCAAGGCAGCCTGTGGTCGTCGGCAGATGGAGCCGGGGGCGGAGTGGTCAGAGCTGTCACCATCGGTGACTGTGGTTTAGACACCAGAGCTGGAAAGGCTGGAAAGTGCACGGGAGGTGGTAGCATAAGCTGCCTGTGCTCCCTGATAGGACGTTCATTTGGGGATAATCAGAATGATGTTCGAGGGAAGGAGTCGTGGATCTGTAGTAAGAGTGGGGGCTCCCTAAACAACATCCAGGTGGGTTTTTCATAAACCCCCTGACTTCTTGAATCAGAAATCCGAGTATAAGACCTAGGAGTTTGCATTTTAAGTAAGAGGTCCAATGATGATTACCCAGATAGCCCACTATTCTGAGGACCGACATTTAAGAACCAGTCCATCCTGTGTGGTTTCTCTCCTTCCACCCCAGGACGGGGCCACTTTCCTCACCATTAGAGGCAGGATGACACAGTGGTTACAACCAGACCCTGACTGCCTAGGTTCAAACCCTGGGTCTGCCACAGTCAACTTGGGAAAACTAACCTCTTTGACTTTCAACGTCCCCTGAAAAATGGGAACAGTGTTGTTCAGCCCTTCAGTCATGCGTAGGCCCAATTCATGAGTTGTTAAACGCACTAATGAGGTAAGATTTGAAAATGCTTTCAACCGCCACATGGGAAACGCCATACATGAGCAAAGCAATAAACATCTTTGCAAAAGGCTGTCCCTTCTCTCAGATTTGAAAGAAAGCCACTGCCTTACAAACAAAAGTGCTACCTGTTAAGAGTGAACCTCCTATTTATTTTAGCACACACACAAAAAGTTAATTTTAAGTTAATTTGAAAACACGATGATTATTTTCTTGTCACATCAGAAGCTAACTGCGGACAAAACTGAAAAACAGGGAGTACCAAGAGAAACTTCTATCCTTCCTTTCACCTTAAAACTGAGAACCCCTCTCCCACCAGCACTTCCCCAGAGCCCCGTCACCTAGGACTAGTCACCCCCGGGCCTCCTGGCTGGGGACTGACTTGCTGCCACTAGGACTTGTCACTGCATTTTCCCACGAAGCACAGACACCACCTCCCCTGGATCACAAGGCCCTCAGCCCGAAGAAGGGACTCCGGTGAATGGGCAGAAGGCTGAGGACCATGGCTTACACCCTTTCCTTTCTGAACCAAATGCACAGGTGGTAGAGTGGATGTCTGAAGCCAATGGCAAGGCCCCCAGGACCAGGGAAAGGCAGGCAGGACAGTGGCTGGCTCTTGAGAAAGGCATGTGAAGCAATCGGGGCCATGTGCTGCTGCTACATCGCAACACGCAGCAGCTTTCTCCACGGCCAGCCCAGTCCAGCCTCAGGGCGATGTTAGTGAGGTTGAGCAGCCCCCACTGGATACCCTCTTCTATAAAGAAGGCCCACATGGAAATACCGTTTTAAGTACCTTGAATGTGGATGACCTAGGATTTGGTTGGCTAAACTGATGTATGATTATTGCCTTTTGCTGGGTTGTCCATTCTTGAGGCAATGCAGACTTGTCAATAGACTGATCAAGGACAGGTGTAAGTATTTTAAAGGGGAAACCAAGAAAATAATTTCATTTTCCACACATTACTATCCTTGCATCAGTTGGGGTACAAATTCATAAACTTTTGGGGGAACAGCCCTTCTTAATTACATGAAGAATGGTTATCCAGGGCAACAGTGAGAATTGCAGTGTTTGTGACCCCATCATAGTTGTTTGCCACTTTCTCTTGGAAAGTGGCAAAAAGCCTGTCCCTGGGGAGAGGATATTTTGAGCTACTAAAAGCAAGAGGAATCCAGAAAGATAAGAAAAAGAGAAAAGTGATCTAAGATCTGTTCTGGGACAGATTCTGCTGAAATTCCCAGAGAGTTTTTAAAAAGCCAGTCCTCTGCTCTGCTGAATAAAGCAGGCTTGTTATTCCCCCCATCTCCATTTTCCCTTGGTTTGATCTCGAGGTAGGGAAGATGAGCCCGCTTCTCCTGAGGGATTCTGCTGTAGAAAGCGTGATGTGTTAACAAGGAGCAGGAAAAAAGTCCAGAGTCATCCTGTTCATCTCCCACCAGTGAAGGATGCCCTCCTGGTTCACCTGTGATGCTTCTTCAACAGTAAATACTGCTCACACAGAGAGTCCTGCAAAAGTCCCCATTAACGCAAAGGGAGAATTGTGGAGGCTGAAGATGCACGTGATATAAAGACCAGTCACGTCTTGACATCACGTATCTTGCGCTCACCTGTCTTTCATGCTTCTGACAATGATCTCCCACACACTCAGCTTCAGAGTCAGAATTTTTTTTTACATAAGCTGGGAGGGAAATGATAAAATCACAAAATTGGCATCACAGGATTTTAGGTTGAAATGAACACTATAGTTCAGTGATTTTTCTCTACCCTCGCCCTAAACCGAGTAATCCAGAATTGGTAAGGGCCCGACCCAGGTCCCGGTGCCACATTTTACACAAGCCGCTGGGTTATTCTGGTGGACCCTGAAGGTTGAGAACTAGCATTATGAAGCATTAATCACTCAGCTCAGCCCCAGACTAGCAGCCTCTGTGTCATCGGGGAACTTGTTAAGAATGCCAGAATCCCAGACATCCTACACCTACAGAATCGGAATCTAAAGTTAACAAGATAGTGAGGCAATTTATGCTAAAGTTTGAGAGCCGATGATTGAACCTGGAGCACATTAGAAACACCTGGTAAGCTTCTGTGGCCTCAAGGCTGGAGTCCTGGGATGAAACCAATTAAGTCAGAATCCTTGGTGTGAGTCCCACACTTGGGAATCTATCAAATTATGCCAGGTGATTCACATGTGCAACCAGGGCTATGAACTTCTGACCTCCCATTTTACAGGAAAGGAGGTTTCAGCACAATCATGCAGCTATTCTTGCCTGAGTATCTTTATCTATGTCCTTCCCTTTAAAGAAATCCAAACCATTGGAAAGGTGCAAGTGGGCTTTTTTTTTTAAAGACTGGACGACGCATCAGTGCTGCACTCTGCATATTCATTGTATCTGTGAATCCTCAAGGAAATTTAGCAAAAGAGGAGTTATAATGCTCATTTCACAGATTAGAAAAGACTGTACATTTAAATCCCCTGGAGAAGGGAATGGCTACCCACTCCAGTATTCTTGCCTGGAGAATGCCAAGGACAGAGGAGCCTGGGGGGCTACAGTCCATGGGGTCGAAAAGAGTCGGACTCGACTAAGCAACTAACACTTTGACATTCATACATTTAAAAAACAGCATAGTCAGAAGCTGAATTCAAGGATATCTGACTCCATCAACCCCACAGGCAGTAAATAACGTTTGTGACCAAATCACACTTCTGAAGATGGTGAAGCTCAGAGTGGTTCAGCCACATGCCCAGATCACAGAGCTCATTCTGAGAAGGCGGAGGAGACGAAAGATCTCCTGCATGGAGCAGGAGGTCTCTTCTTACCACACCAATCATGCCCTCTCTACTGTGTTCAGTTTCTTCCCTCTAAGACCATCAATATTTTTGGGTGTTTAAATGATATTCAAAAGGGAAAATACATTAAAAGGCAGCCATTTGTCTAATGTTACTAGACGATCAAGTTTATGACTCCTGCTCACAATTTCCCCCTCTTTTATCATTTTAAATCATTCTTGGCACTAGAACCAGGTGCTGTAGTCATTGCTACTTCATCCTAATGTGCCTTTTCTGTCATCTACATTATCTTGTTCGACAAAGGAAAACACCAGTTTTGACAAGTGATGAATGCTCCGGTGAGCAGCTAAGTCAGAAACTCATCTAAAACCCCTTCTCTCCATTTCCCGCCCTGTCCCCCACCTCAACTACCTTCCAGCTCCTCTTTTCTCCACCCTGTATAATCTGCCAGAACAGCTGGTTTTTCAGTCGTGTCTGACTCTTTGCGACCCCATGGACTGTAGCCCGCCAGGCTCCTCTGTCCTTGGGATTGTCCAGGCAAGGATACTGGAGTGGGTTGCCATTTCCTTCTTCAGGGGATCTTCCGACTCAGGGATTAAATCCAGGTCTCCTGCATTGCAGGTGGATTCTTTATCAACCGAGCTATGAGGGAAGTCTTTTTTAGTCTTTAGCTTTGAGTTTAATGTACTGTAAACCTAAAGTCTAAACCCCGGGGACTTCTTCACGTGGCCCCAAGAGACACAAGACATTTGGTTGCACTCAGTTGTTTGCAAATTGTTAACAACAGTCACCTGCACAGCAAGTGTTCATGCTATTTTCTTTTCTTTCTTTTTTTTTTCCTTGTGGGATCTTAGTTCCCTGACCAGGGATTGAATATGCACCCTTGGCAGAGAAAGCGTAGAGTCCTAACCCCTGGACAGCCAGGGAATTCCCCAGGGCCTGCTGTTTTCTTTCCTGGTGTTTATGACCCAGCTCCAGTGTCGCCTCCTCTGTGATGTCTTGCCTGACTTTTCCAGGACTTTCTCCCATAATACTCTGATCAGCTATTCTAGCCACTAGCATATTATATTATTCTGCTTCCACCACTTACCAGATGCACGAGTTCCTGTAGATGGCTTCACTTCTCTAAGCCTCGGGGTCCTAATCAAAATGCATGTAATATTAGATCCACATTCATGGGGGTTTCTGAGAATGAAGGAGGTGTGCTTATGAAGTGCCTGGTACATTGTTACTATTGATTAGTTACTGAAGCTCTCGTTTTGTTAGTTACCTACATAGATGGTGGTGATCTTAAATACCATATTCTGGATGCCTAGTACCATCCTTGATATACAGTGGAAGTATTAAGATTTACTAAAGGTTTCGGTGGAACTAAAGGAATGAAAATGCTTAAATCTGCACTACAAAGAGAAACTTGGGATTCAAGGAAAGGACTTTTGACAATTCATGATAGAGAAAATAAAAACTCCCTAAGACCTTTAAATAATTAAAATCTTTAGTTGGGAATAGAGACTCTGCTTAAGGCTAAGGGGAGAGACAGGCAAAATTAATTTTCAAATACTTAGAGAAGCAGGAAATGGAAGAAAGTCATCAACTCTGATGTATCTGCTATAAAACGTGGGGGGGGGGAGCAAAAGCAAAGAGAAAATACAGCAGGAGGGAGTTGGTGCACTACTGAAAAGAATTAACCTTTTAAAATCGATTTCTAGAGGTTCCTGAATAGTACCCTTCTTAGGACTTTTTAATATACAATAGTCTGTGAAGACTGAGTTTTTATTTTTCCTAAAAAGTAGAATTCTGGAAGGCTTGAGCCCCTCAACATTTACTCTGATGAACTTGCTTGAAATCAAGTCAAAAGCTGCTCTGAACATGTTCCAGAAACTAGCTCTGGGCTGTCCTTTAGTTGAGATTTCTTTCTCCTTCCTTCTTCAGACCTTTACTACCTAGGCAAGTCCTTATACTTTGGGACTGCTTAATCCTCAAGCTGGCTACCGTCCACACTCCTGGAAGGTGGCCGTGGATACCCACCTAAGCCCTACATGGGAGCCACACACCTGAGCAGGTTATCTTCCTTCTCCACGTCTGTCCCCTGAAACTTTCTTACACGTGGCTCATAATTTGCTCTTTAAGGACTGAGGCAAAAACAGTGATTCTAAAGCAGCTGTGTCCTCGTTGAGGGCACAGCTGCCAGCTGGATTGTGACCGTTTCCATTCACCCATCTGCCCCTCAGAGCTCCGCTAGGACCAGCTCAGCAAAACGGGCTGCCTCTCTTCTGTGTCTTCGTGGTGATGTCCTTAACCAAGTAGTTAACACGTCATCAGACTACTTTTCAGACCCTTGTCTCTGAGAGGTGCTTCGGGTGACACTTTTCTTATGTAGTTTCCAGCCTTGTTTTTATGATGCTGAAGTCATCGCCCTCAACAAATACTCACTTTGGGGCATTTTTCTGGTTGTTTTTTTTTCCTCTCTGTAGCTCTAGCCAGGAAGCAGCCTGCTGAGCTTCACTCATGGGTGACAAGCTAACTACCAAGCCTTCCCTCTTAACCTCCCACACACTCCATTTTAGACCTCTAATTGCTCGCATTCAGGCTCTCCAAACTTGTGTTTAATGCAGGGAACATTGTGAAGGAGAGGGTGAAGGCAGATCAAGAGGGAAGATACTGTGGAGATAGCCAGCCTGCCGATTCTGTGCGTATATGGATGACCATGAAGCCCAGGCTTCCGTTTCTGGATGTGCCTTTGAACAGGACATTTCTCTGCACACAAAGTAGCCTTCTTGGTGCTGTCCGTTTACATGCACGTGGCTTTCCATCGCTTTCTGTGCCTTTGCCCCCAGCAAGCACCTGCTTTGTCCCATACTGTGCTTCAGGGCTCGTAAGCAGGGCATAAGGACAAGAGGCAAGAGAGAAAAGATGAGAGGATGAGACAGAGAGAGGAAGAAAATCCTACGAAAATACAGTAAAATAACTCTGCTTGATTAATAACGCCTGCTCTCATACAGCATACAGAGAGTGGGCTGAAGACGCAGCCCACACACAGGCAGCATCAGTTATGACCCAATGAGCATAAACAATTCACAGGTGCTTGGAAAAAATGCTCACTCCTCATTACTCAAACAAATCTGCTCCTAAAAACTTTCAGTACCACCCGCTCTTAACTGAGCCGGCAGAAGCAAGGACAGAGAGCCTAATGCATCGCAATCAGCTCACGGACAATACCATTTTTAATATTTTTGAGGATTTTTAATAAGCAATTGGACCCACACAATTACACATGGATCGAGGAGCCTGGCGGGCTACATACAGTCCCTGGGGTCACAAACAGTCCGACACGACCAAGCAGCTACTACTGCTACTGGCTGAATATTGGTATCAAATCGGACCTCTGAAAAGTCAGGACTGATCAGAGAGATGCTCTTAGAGATCTCTGTACCTTTTCTCAATCATAAAGGCAAAACGTGCTCAGACGTTCAGTCATGTCCAACTCTTTGTGACCCTGTGGACTGTAGCCTGCCAGGCTCCTCTGTTCCTGGGATTCTCCAGGCAAGAATACTAGAGTGGGTTGCCATTTCCTCCTCCAGGGGGTCTTCCCACAGGAAGATCAAACCCACATCCCTTGCGTCTCCTGCACCAGCAGGTGTGTTCTTTGCCACCAGCACCCCCGGGGAAACCCAAAAGCAAAGCTGGGGTAAAATATTAAGGTGTTTGGGGGAAAATGGAAAGGAAAATCAACCCTACACATCTATTTTAATTTTTTATTCTACTTTCAATTTCAAGCACATTCATATTTTTACAAAATGACAGGTATAGCATATGCAAACTTGGAGGTATGACTGAAATCTTTCCCAAGGCTGGAGAAGAATGTCATAATATTTTAGGGCTTGGGTTGTGGAATAACACAGATCTGAGTTCAGACTGTGATTTTCACTTTTCAGCTTATAATAGTAGGCAAGTTATTTACTCTCTTTGCCTCACTTTTCCCTTTTGAATGCAAATGATAATAAGTTCTCAACGCAAAGGGTTCTTTTAGGGTTTAAATGAAACAAAGTGTTTCCCAAACTATGGTCCAATATGCTTTTCAGGTAACACTTGAACTTTTTAAAATAATAATTCATTTTATTGTGTTTTAGAAAAGATGTAAATTGAAAACTAATTGAAATATAGAAATATGTAACCAGACTTCATATTTATGGACTACTGCTTAGAATAAAGGGCTTCCCAGGTGTCTCAGCAATAAAGAATCTGCCTGCAATGCCAGAGACAGAGGAGGTGAATGTGCGATCCCTGAGTCGGGAAGATCCCTGGGAGGAGGGCATGGCAACCCACACCAGTGTTCTTGCCTGAAAGATTCCATGGACAGAGGAGCCTGGTGGGCTGCAGTCCATGGGGTCGCAAGAGTCAAACGTTACTGACGTCACTGAGCATGGCATGGCTTAGAACAAAGGGGAAAAATAATGAGTAAAATCCACTGAAGGAAAAACTAAGTAAATAATAGTGCAGATGACGTTAAAGCTTGCAAAATCCATACAAGTGATATAGAAATGATTAACATTTGGAAACCCTCAACAGATAAATATAAAACACTAAGCAAAATGTCAAGTACCTAATATGCATTTAATAAATATTAGCTCTTATGTTAATTATCTTTTCATCTTGTCAAGCCTTAGAGGAAAGTGGCAGGGTCTCAAGCTCCCCAAGAAAAACCTTCACCCTGTGCCATCTCTGATCTTCTCTACCATCATTTATTCCTAATTCAAATTTTCAAGCCCTTGGCAAGATGAACATGAAGTAAAAGAAGGGAAAGTATTAGTCGCTCAGTTGTGTCTAGCTCTTTGCCACACTGAGAACTGTAGCCCACCAGGCTCCTCTGTCCATGTAATTCTCCAGACAAGAAGACTGGAGTGAGCAGCTATTCCCTTCTCCAGGGAATATTCTTGACCCAGGGTCGCCTGCACTGCAGGCAGTTTCTTTACCATATGAGCCAGCAGGGAAGCGCCCTTGGCAGGGTGGAACAGCCTTAAAACACAAGAACAAGAAAAGCAACAAAACTCCAATTTTTAAATTAAGTTGCTAACAAACCCCAAAGGAATCCTCTTTATGATTTTACTACTGAGAATTTTTTCCTGCAAACTCTCCTAAAACATTGGCTAGAGGGATGAGATGGGAAGGAAGGTGGGAGGGGGTTTCGGGATGGGGGACACATGCACACCCGTGGCTGATTAATGTCACAGTATGGCAAAAACCACCACAGTATTGTAAAAAGTAATTAGCCTCCAATTAAAAAAAAATTGGCTAAATGTACTGATTTCCTCTGAGTTTACAGGAAACTCGAGTTTATCCAAATGTGGCTTCTAAGAGGTGATCTGAATGAATCAGTTTTAGGGAGTCTGAAATGCATAAAGGGTGTTGACTGTATGGTGATAAATGGAAACCAAACTCTTCGTGGTGAGCACACTCGAGTGTATAAAGAAGTGGAAATATAATATTGCAGACATAAAACTTATGAACCAATGTCACCTCAATTTCAAAACTGAGTCAGCATTTAGGAATAAGGAAATAGATTTGAGGGAATCTACTTCAAATCATATTTCTCTTTATTCTTTTGTTCCTTTAAGAAAACATGGTAATGTGAAGAAAGTGACATCAGAAAATCCCGGAAGCTAATTCAGTTCCAACTAGTAAACAGCCATGTGGCTGGTTATTCAAGTGACTGCCCCTCTATAAGCCTTTGTTTCCCCATTTGCAAGATATTAACAATGCTTGCAATATTATTAGTATGAGTATCAAATGAGGTAAATTTAGATAACAGATTCTCAGTGAATACTTGTTTAAGGAATAATTTGCCACAATAAGGAAAGAGCACTAGTTGAATAACTGTTCTGTGTCTTCAAGAAGCTCAAAGACGATATAGTACAATAAAAAATACCTTTATAGAAGCAAAATAAAGGGTCTAAAAGGGAAGAGAAAGTATCAGAGAAATGTTTTTGGAAGAGTTTGTACCTCAACTTCATGCTTCAGTCAGCACAATAGCGGTGCATTCCTTGCACAAAAAGCCAGCAGGGATCGGTCTTTCTGTAAGCAACTCTGTGTGACTGGATGTGAAGACGCAAGGTGAAGGTGATACTAAGATTGGAAAACAAAGTAGAGTTCAAAGAAAGAGACCTTAAGCAACAGATTCAGAAATTTAGCATCTCTTCTTAGGAAGCACAGGACATTTGAATGATTTCTAGAGCTCAAAGGTCTTCCAGATTCCAAACCTTCTTACATATCAGAAGCAAATTCTACAGCCCTTGCCCAGGTATACAGATCAGAATCTTTGAGAGCCAAGTGAGAGAATATGAGTTTTCCTATTTTAAGGGGTGGTTTTGTTTTATTTTGGCAGCTCTCAGATGCTTTTAATACAAAGAGTATGGGGTGTAGAATTTGACTAATCTAATTCTTTACTTTCATAAATAAGGAAAATGGAGCCTAGAGAGATAAATGAATGAAATGCAATAAAAATTCGATTATATTTATCCAAAATTCACTGTTTTTGGAACACTAACTATAGGCTGGGGATTCAAACTCAACAGACACATCCCCTGGCCTCAGGTAGTTAGCTGTCTAATACAGAGGCAGATAAAGCAATGATTTCAATCCCAGAAGATAAATGCTAGGAGAATCTGCACGTTAGGAGTTTTGTTGGCACAGATGAGGGTATCCAAATGAGAGGGCTGTGTGTGTGCGTGCGCGCGCGTGGGGGGAGAAAGATGTGACTCTAAGTCAGTGTCCAGGGAAAGATAAAAACAGACCTGACAACAGCCCTCCCCTGCATTAGATATCCTAAGGGATTCAACATCTGGTTTGGAATTCCTAACCATGCAAAGGCAGATTAACTGTCATCCTCACTGGGGGGATAATGAAGCTGTTCGCTAGGAAAGAAGATAAGGGAAGAGTGTAAAAATGGAGAGGGAGGGATTTCCAGGTGGTTCTATAATGTTTGGAAAACCATCTAAAACATTTTATGTCCCTAGGTAATTCCTAAAATAATTTCACTAACATGTTTTACAACTGCCTCAGCATGTGTAGTTCATTTGGGCCTTTAATTTTCCTTTCGTATTATTTGAAGGATTGGGAGGTTATTTAAAGGAAACATTTATTTTCTAAATTAGAAGTTTTCCCTGTAAATACAATATTTTCTCCCTAGTACTTAAAATTAATAGTCCATCTGAAATATTTACATGAACCAAATGTCTGAAGTTAGCAATATTATTCAAATTCAGGCTTGTGTTTTTATAAGAAGAAAATTCTGAGTTAACACTTAACGAGAGCATCTAAAGAAAAACAAGTTTGTTAAAAAAATGTCTCAATGCAGCTCAATCATTTTAGAGAAATATAGACTGCCACAGAATGTTGCCAAGAAAGAAAAAAAAGAGATTCAGCTACAGTTAGTTAAAAACAGACCTTACTTTTCTTTCGAACCTACACAGTAAGATCTTCTGTTTCATTTAGTTGATTGATTATGCATTATTTGGTGACTAAATTTGAAAATATTACTTGGCTTAGTCCAGTTTAATCCTTGTCTTTGGAAAGCAAGATCCCACTTCACACATCATCCCAGACAGCTGACTTTTTACATTTGCCCCATATCCTATGCTTTCTCAGTAATCTGGACACATGTGTACCCAGAAGTTACAAGAGGAAATGACAGTGAAAAGAAGACCCACATCTTCAGTGCCAGGGCTTGGTATTTATGGTCTCAGTTACTCCTGGAATAGGAAATTTGCGACATACTTGTTATTACCCCCACGTTACCGGTGAAGTAACCCATGTTTCCAATCATCAAGTCACTTCCCAAACCCACACAGCTATTAGGAATGGAGCTAGAATTATCATCCTGAGCCTTGTGACTCTTCCTACTACATCCTGTAGGATACTGGTGTCCATGGCAGCAGGAGAGAAGACTTCCAGGAGCAGTGGTACAAGGATGCAAAGATGTTCATGGATTTCAAATGGTAGAAGGCATGAGTGTTACAAGATACAAATGTGGCAACAGAGTCATTCTGTGTACCTAGACCCTTAGGTTCTGTTTCCTAAAGTGAATTTTTGCCTTATTTACTTGGGAAATTGTCATAAGGGGATAGTGAGGTCCTCTGACCTTTAGGTTGAATTGCAGGGGTGGGTGGAGGAGAGGGAGGGAACCTGCCTAAGTCCCCATATGCTAAGTCACTTCAGTCAACCCCATGGATTGTAGCCCTCCAGGCTCCTCTGTCCGTGGGATTTCCCAGGCAAGAATACTAAAGTGGGGTGCCATTCACTTTCCCATGGGATCTTCCCCACCCAGGGATCGAAACTACACCTCTTAGGTCTCCTGCATTGGCAGGCGGATTCTTTACCAGTACTGCCACCTGGGGAGCCCGCCTAACGTCCCCATGGGAGCTTCTTCTTATACTTAGAACTTATTTTTCCTCTCACTACCAAGGTGCGTGCGTGCTAAGTCACTTCAGTCATGTCTGACTCTTTGCCACCCTATGGACTGTAGCCCGTAGCATATAAGAATTACAGAAAAGTTAGGTGAACAACAAAACACATAAAAAAAACTCAATTAGCCCATCATCTATTAATAAAAATAAGGCTTCTTTATAACCTGTATAAGATTGAATGTTCTTATACTCTTTTTATATACATGGGCACACACATATTTTTTCAACCTAAATCAAGCTCCTTGAATTAATCACCTTTCATTTTCTCTATCTTAATTTAAAATAAGTAAATAATTTATGTCTTGGGGTAGTTGATTCTAACCAACTTAGGAAATAATCAGGACATGATTTGGGGGGAAAAAAGAGGAAAAGGTCAACCAACCACACATTGTTTTTGCCTAAAAGGGTGACTTTGCCAGCTGGCTTGATGTTATTGGATCTGTTCTGCTACTATTTACTATACAGAGTCTCTGACTAATACCCTATGATTTGATTGCTATCATCGGCCCATCTGTAGACACAACAGAATGCAAATTAAATAATTACCAAATCTGTACCGGGCAGGCCTTCTTCTTAGACACATACATGTTGGAATTTTTGTGTTTTCCCTTCTCCACACCACCACAATATGCTTTTGTTCTTATTATACCCAGATAAAGCACTTCATTGCCATTCGAATAGCAAGTGCCATTTAATAGTGTAGTTCTTATAGTAACAGAACATTAGAACCAGCAATAACTTAATTCAGCTGGCCCATTTTACAGATGATGAAACTGAGGGTCAGAGAAGAAAAGAAAAGCAAGCATTTGTTCATTAAATACCTACCATGTACTAGAAGCTACATGTGTTTATTTCATTCAAAATCACAAAACTATGAGTTAGATATGACTGCCCCCAATTTATTAGAAACTAAAGCTCAGTGGAAGTATCAACTCTGAAGAGGCAGAGTGAGGATTCAAACTGACTGAACACTGACTCACTTTCCCCTGCAAGAGCCTGCCCTTCTGGAAAAAAGTTATTTATTTAAAACAGACAGCAAGATGGTAGCACATCTGGGGCTGGAAGCTGGCCTCCCACTGTCTTGTCTGACGCCTGCGCACCTGCATCCTGTTACTGTGCGTGGGGCTCCAGTGGAACTCAGACCCATTGTCTTTGCCTCTAAGATCACTTTGCCAGTGACCAAGGCCAGTAGTTTGCCACTCAAAGTTATGTCCAAGTGTATGTCGCCCTTTCATTCACTGAACATGAATTAGACATCTCAGAATCTTTAGATCTCAAATGAGGTCATCGATTACAGCAACTACTAAAAACTGACCATGTAGGAAATGGAAATATAAATAAATGAAAGTAAAGTAAAAATAAGTAAGGTTTAGCATCGCCTGTGCTATTAAATAAGATGGGGAAAGTGACTTGTATGTCTTAACCAGGCGTGTTCAACAACAGAAAGCTGTTTAGGTTTCTGTCCGACTCAACTCAACATACCAGGCCTGAAACACATTTTCCTTTTTGCATCTAGCATGTTTTAGCAGCCAGCCCCCAGCCACCCTGCACAGTATCTACTTTAAGAAACTGAGAGGAAAGGAAGCAATGAACATTTGTTGCCCGCCTACCATTTGTCAGGCTCTGTGTTCGGTGTTTTACATTTGTTATATAATGTTTTATCCTCCCAAGGCCCAGTGAGAGAGTTCATTTTACTTCTAGTTTACATATAAGGCAACTAAAGCTTGGAGAGCTCACTAACTTTTTTCCACGATCTAATAAGCATTAAGCTTGGGAATTATGCCAAGGTTTAATTTCACAGTGACAAGCTTTACTCGGAGCTGGCTAGGAATAATAGTTTTAATATAATGAATGTTTATTGGGAATTTCTTTTGCTAAAGACTTTACATAGATTACATGTTTAAATCCTCATAGCAACCCTAAGATGTAGGTACTATGCAAGGCCCATCTTACAGATGTAGAGGGGACAAGTGACTTACATGAAATCATTCAACTATCAAGTATGGAATTGGGGTATAAACCTCAAAGCCTGTGTAGCTAGTTAACTTTTATTTCATACTGTCTGGAAGGAAGACAGCATCCACATTATTTACACAGTCATACAAATTACAAAGTGCCACAGGTAAAGATAGAGTGGAAAATGCCACATTCTCACACTGATGCTAGATTTGGGATGGAAATAAAAACATTTGAGCCGTAAAAGATGGCAGAGTTTAGACAGGTGATGATTGAAGAGAAGGAAAAGAAAGGCTTTCCAGTGGGAAAATTTGTACTGTCATTTGATACTCTTCTCCTAATTTTTGTTTGAATCTTATGTCTTACAGTTTGCCAATTAATCCAACAAACCGGTTAAGGTTTGGGTTTTCTGGTAGCCACAGATGGTATCAAAGCATTCAAGAATGATGCTCTCAGTCCACTGAGAACCCATGTGTATTACTTATCTAGTGCTGCATATCAAGTTACCCCAAAATGCAGTGACTTCAAACAGCAAACATTTATTATCTCATGGTTTCTGTAGGTCAGAAACTCAGGAATATCTTAGTTGGGTTGTTGTGGCTCGGAGTCTGAGGTGGCTCAGAGTCAGGATGCTGGTCAGGGCTGCAGTCATCATCAGTCCCAGGGCTTCTCTGGGGCTTTGGAGATGGCTCATGCAGAGGGCGCTTGGCAGGAGGCCCCAGCTTCTTGCCATATGAGCCTCTTCACTGGCTTTTTGGGTGTCCCTGTGACGCTGCACCTGGCTTCTCCCAAGACTCCAAAAGAAAGCAGGACAGAAGCTGCAACGCACTTCCCGATACGCCATCGCTTCCACCATATTCTGATGGTCGCAGAGACCAGCACTGACTGAGTGTGGGAGGGCATGGCTGTGGATGCCAAGCGTTGGGGATCCCTAGGCGCCATCTGGAGGCTGGCTATCACAACATACAAGTATTCGGGGAAGCAGAAAACTCCAAAACACAGAGGACATGGTTCCTATACATGAATGGGTTTTACTTAGTATATCTTACATCTTTTAAGTAGTTTTAAAACAAGGCACAATTTTACATAAACCAAAACATTAGTCTTTCCGGGGGAGAAACCGCTATGCAATGTTATGGTAGCTATTCAATAGTAGTAAATAGTATTGTATTCATCTTTATCCAGACATCAGACCTAGGTACCGAAGCCTAAAGGAAGAGTCAGAGCAAAGTCAATGTGAGACCCATGTGGCTACAGGGAACAGGGCTGGTCAGAATGCCCGGACGTGGAACCATCTCTTTGGGAAGCCACCACCTTTGGGGTATGGCTGCACAAGCTGTGCCCTTCACAATGCCATAATTCGACTTATATGGGCTGTGATGTGAATGGTGTACCCCTGCTCGAAGTTGCACGACACTGAATACCAACGAGATAGAATGCTGGGAAGCAGTGGGAAAAACTCGGCACCCATACCCTCTCCTTTGTGGGCCCCACAAAATTAGCCACATAGAAACAGGAATAAACAGCAGAGCTGCACAGAATGGACAGCTCCTTTAATTACAAGTTTAAGCGGAGAGCTCTAAGATGCGCCAATAACAGCTCCTCAGATTCTTGGTTATCTAGCAAAGCATACATATGTATAGAAAAGAAAAAAGATCTCAGCAGCTACCTACTAAATTTAGTTTCAATAAAAAGCACAAAAGCCTTTTTGGTACATTTGTGTTAAGCCTATTTAAAAACTAAGCAAGTTACTGCTGCAATCTTGGCTTGATATTGCAGTTAATAACATTCATCTTCATTATTGGCATTTTGCATTTTCTACATAATTTTCAGTACCATCACTCTACTTAGTGACATCACACTGATTTTAACTTGGTTTAATTGCAAGGTGTAAAGGTTCTCATATATCTAACTTGTGTTAGATACGCAAAATAGTATAACATGTATACTTAATCTATGCAGCCCCGATTCTTTAATCTGTTTGACAATACTATTCTAGAATAATTTTTTTAACAAAAATTCAAACACCTCCAGCATAAATGTAGAATCGATTATCCTTAAGATCATTACTGTATTTATCTGCAGCCTGTGGGAATGGCTGACATGATAATTTTTCAGAAAGATTAAAGTAATGATGGGATGTCATCTCTAATCCTTGGAAACTTTTGCAAACAGAAAGAAGGAAACATATTTTTGCTAGTACTTTTAAACTTTTATTGGAAATAATGTAAAACTTATGGAAAATTTGTAAAAATAAAATAGTACAAAGAACGTTTATGTACCTTTTATGCAGATTCACCTGTTGACCTCATTTGATTACCATTTGCTGTCCTGTCTGTACAGTCCCTAACCTATCTGTTTATTGATGGATCAACTGCTCTATCCAGAGAGGAGTGCAAAAGTATATATGTTAAAAAGAATTTTTTTCCTTGTGATGGGAACTCTTAGATTTTACTTCTTAACAACTTTCATATATGACCTATAGCAATGTTAATTATATGTCTCATGTTGTATATTATGTCCCTAGTACTTTTTATCTTATGACTTGAAATGTGTACCTTCTGACTACCTCCATTCAATTCCTTCTTCCACTCCCACCGCTGGTAACCACAAATCCGATCCCTTTTTCTATGAGTTCATTTGTTTATTTGTGAAATATAATTAACCTACAACATTGTTGGAGAAGGAAATGGCAACCCACTCCAGTACTCTTGCCTGGAAAATCTCCTGGACAGAGAAGCCTGATAGGCTACAGTCCAAGGGGTCACAAAGAGTCGGACACGACTGACTTCACTCTCACAACACTGAGAGTTCCTGGTGTATAGCATAGTGACTCCACATTTCTATACATTTCAAAATGGCTACCACTGATAAGTCTATTCACAGTATGTCACCATACAAAGGTATTACGCGGTTACTGACTACATTCCCCACAAGGTACATTTCTTACTCTGACTCACTTATTTTGTGACTGGAAGTTTGTACCTCTTAATCTCCTCACCCACCTCTCTCATCCCCCATCCCTTTCCACAAGCCACCACCTCTCTGTTCTCAACATCCACATCTCCACTTCCATTTTCTTAAGTTTATTCATTTGCTCTGCTTTTTAGATTCCACATGTAAGTGAGATCACCTGGTATCTATCTTTCTTCATTCCTGCCAGGGTCCATCCATGTTGTCACAGATGGGAAGAGCTCGGTCTTTTTCGTGACTGGGCGGTATTCCACTAAATATATGTAGCACATTTTCTCTGTCCATTCATCCGCTGATGGGCACCCAGATTGTCCCCATATTCTTGACACTGTAACAACGCTGCAGTGAACGCAGGGTTGGACGTGTCTCCTCGAAGCCATGCTTTTGTCTTCTTCAGACCAATGCCCAGGAGTGGAATCACTGTGCTGTGGGATGGCTCTACTTATGGGATTCTGAGGAAACGTCACTCTGTTTTCCATATCCTCTCCTAAAACTTGCTATTTGTTGTCTCCCCAGTAAAAACCGCTCTGTCAGGCCTGAAGTGACACCCCACTGTGATTTGGACTTGCATTGCCATAATGATCGGTAATACTAAGCATCTTTCCATGGGCCTATTGGCCATGTGTATGACTTTGGAAAAATATCTGTTTACATCTTCTGCTTATTTTTCAATTGAGTTGATTATTTTTTATGTTGAGATGTATGAGCTTTTTGTATATTTGGGACCATTGTCAGACATATCATTTGCAAATGTCTTTTCCCATTCAGTAGCCTGCCTTTTCATTCTGTTGATAGTTTCCTTCACTGTGCAAAAGCTTTTTGGTTTGGTGCCATCCCATTTGTTTATTTCTGCTTTCATTCCCTTGGCTGAGGAGACATATCCAAAAAAATATTGCTGAGACTGATGTCAAAGGCCATACCTCCTATGTTTTATTCTGGGAGTTTTATGGTTTCAGGTCTTAGATTTAAGCCTTTAATCCATCTTGAGTTTATTATTATAGATAGTATGAGAAAGTAGTCCAGTTTGATTCTTCTGCAGGGAGCTCTCAAGTTTTCCCAGCTGCACTGCTTACAAAGGCTGGCTTTCCCTCATTGTATATTCTTGCCCCTTTTGTCATAGATTAACTGATTGTGTAAGTGTGGGTCCGTTCTGGGCGATCTGTTCTGTTCCATTGACCTACGTGTCTCTGTTTTTGTGCCAGACAACCCTTGCATTTCTATAGCTGGGGTGACAGTGAAATGCCCAGTGGCACTCACTGCAGTAGTGGTCGGACTGGGAGCAACACCACCACCCCTAATGCACCCCAGGGCTCTTCCCGTGACGTTGAAAGTGAAGTCGCTCAGTCGTGTAGTCAGTCAGATATTTTATGACAAGAGTCATGTTTGAGAAAGGATTCACAGAGGATGAAAACTGTGGAAACACTGGAATGAACCCTCATAGAGGAGTGAAGCCTTCATACAGGATAAGAGAGACACGTGAGCTGGGACTGACTGTGTAAGGGAACTGTTAAAAGGATTTCCTCCCTCAAAAGATGGGAGGTCACAAAAGAGGCAAAGTGAAAAAAGATAATGGGAAAACATAGACGAGACAAAGAAGACAGCGACTTTTGGAAGCCAAACAGTGGGAGATAATAGTCAGAAATTAAAATGTCATCAAAGAATTCAAGAACATGCGCATGCAGACGGATGTAGTATTTTAATGTCCCTTTTGTAAAAAGTATATCTAGAATTATTTCAATAATACTGGTCCCCATGATAGAGATAATATAAAAGTACATTTAAACTCTTTTGAAAAAAAGTGAACTTAAGATAGTAGCAATATTACATTCCTAATCCTCTGAAACATCGAATGAATTAAGCAGAAATTCAAAGATGTATTTCTCCATGTCAAGAACCATTATTAAGTAATATCAAAGAAACAGAGAAAGTTAAGACTAGAAAAGCTGAAGATGACTTTATTGTTTTTTGATAAAGGCAACGCTGATGAATGAAAAGTCGAGAGGGTGGGGAATCCCAAACTTTCTGAACAATCAAGCAGCACTGCATTAGGGATTTCCCTGGTGGTCCAGTGGTTAAGATTCAGGGCTTCTACTGCAGGTCGCACAGGTTCCATCCCTGGTTAAGGAACTAAGGCCCCTCCCATGCCATGTGGCGCAGGCAAAATAACAATAATAATAGCACTGCATTCATTCAAAGAGAGGTAGGGTTGGGAAGATCCCCTGGAGTAGGAAATGGCAGCCCACTCCAGTATTCTTGCCTGGAGAATGCCATGGGCTGAGGAGCCTGGCAGGCTACAGTCCATAGGGTCGAAAAGAGTCGGGCACAACTGAAGCACTATGCACGCACGCATAGTGTATACAGTCTATGGTTTACACAGTGTATTTCCTTACTTTTGCACATCCTCAGCAGCTTGAACCTACATGTTATGATCATAATATTGGTTTGCAGCCTGATTAGTCATCTAAAAGCATTAACCTTCATTGTTCATTTCATGAGCCAAACACCCCTGTTGTGCCTCCTGGGATGGGAGGCATCCATTTTTAGTCTATGTTTAACAGAGACAAATGGGACATAATAAGGAGACAAATATCATAGAAAAATGAATTTAAAATGTGGATATTCAACAACAAATATATATATATATATATATGCACTTAGCAAATCGATATACTCATTAAAGAACAGGATTTGAAACCAGGTAGAAATGGGTTTTGTCCCCATTTCGGCTACTCATTGACCCATTTGTTGTATAATTCTCCTTTACTCTGTTTCCCTCTTCTCTCCTTCCTCCCTCCCTCCCTTTCCCTCTCTCCTCTCTTCTTTTATTAAAAAATATCTATTGAGCATTTACTCTGTACTGGATTCATGCCAAAGACTAGCCGGCCAGTCATCTCACATTCCTGAGGGAGAACATGAAAAGCTTATTGGGAAGAAATCTGTGGTGTGCAACACAAGGAAAGATGCAGATGAAGAAATGAGTCAGACTTGTAGGGACAACTCTAAACAGACTGGAGGGAAACAATGGGAGATGAGTTAGGAAAGACAGATGGGAATCAGGTTGTAAAGGGCCCTGAAAGCCAGGATAAGTAATTTAAAATTAAATGCTGGGAATTGGCTAACTATGAGAAATTCAGTGATTAGGAAGGTAGTCTAGTACAGGGAGGCCAAAGGAAAGGATGATTTCAAGAAGGATACATTACTCAAGAAAGAAATGGACCTAATTGTTGTAAGGCTATTGATGACCTTTAAAGTAACTGCGACTGAGTGGTGGGAATAAAAAGTAGAGGTAGGGATACAAGGAGGGGATTAGGAGTGACAAAATGGAGCCTCTGGGGCCAAGAGTTCCATGGGAAGGTTAAACAGACTAGGAGAGAAACCGAACGGTGGGGACTGAAGAAGCATCGAGGAGAAGGCAGAGGAAGAGTTACTACCTACGTGTGAAGTAAGGGACCAATGTGAAGAGGCTGAAGAGCCTAGGGTGGGCGCAAGGGTACAGGACGAGAGTTAGAACTGACAGCTGAAGTGGAGAGGGAAGTTTTGCAGAGCCGAAGCGGCACTTCATCCTCTGAGACTGAAGGGCATGACCTGACACAGAGACTTCCTTTGTAGCAGGAAGGGAATGAAGGTAACATTTATCTGTGTACTCCAGGTGGGCTCCTGTTAGAAAGAGATGTGGCAACATCTGGCCACAAAAGACCCAGTGACTGAAGCTGCCAGAAGACAAACATCAAAGAGTTGAGCCCGTCAATAGGTTCAGTAGGAGCATCAAAACCATTCTGACTCACACTCCAGAAACCTTTCTAGCTGTTCCTACTATATAACATGGGAAGGCTGCAGTGCAGACATTCAAAGAAATGTGAGGTGCCCTTGATCTTCAGCCTGTCCTTCAGAAACAACGATACAGACTTACAGAGACTACAGGTCCAATCCAAAGACCACTATGCATGCTGTAAATCACCAAATCAAAACTTGAAGGTGAAAATGAATGGGTACTTCCATAGAGATAAACATATCCTAAAAATCAGCAGTACTAAGAAAGCCACTGGGGGACTTCACTGGCAAGCCAGTGGTTAAGACTTTGGTACAAGGCACAAAGACTTTGGTACAAAGACCAAGGTACAGGGTACAGATTTGATCCCTGGTGGGAGAGCTAAGATCCCAAATTCCTGGCAGTCAAAAAGCCAAAACAGAAGCAATATTATAACAAATTCAATAAAGACTTTAAAAATGGTCCACATCAAAAAAAAAAAAAAAAGAAAGAAAGAAAAGCCACTCAATTCTTGGTGAATATATCTAGTCTTCCCTGGTGGCTCAGATGGTAAAGAATTCAACTGCAATGTGGGTGACCTGGGTTGGATCCCTGGGTTGGGAAGATCCCCTGGAGGAGGGCATGGCAACCCACGCCAGTATTCTTGCCTGGAGAATCCCATTGACAGAGGAGCCTGGCAGGCTGCAGTCCATGGGGTCGCAAAGAGCTGGACACCACTGAGCGCATGAGCACATACTAGACTACATTCAAAACAGCAAATCCAGAATCTTTACAGGCAACCTGCCCCTGAAGTTGTACGTGCTTCCACATCTGGTTCCATCTCTACCTGAGCTCCAGAGTTGGGAAAGAGGGTGCGCGGGGGGTACTCTCGCCTATCCTGTTCCCTTCCCTGACCAGCTGGGACTAGGCTTGCACCCCAGGACTAATAATGGCATGCAAGGGAAGCTGAAGTCGGGTTGTCTGGTTGGGCATCCTTGGACCAGACAATCCTGGGGGTTAAGGAGACCCTCGTGAACACTTGAGAAGCGCGGGTAAGTGCATTTGGCGGGAGAGGACACAGTGCTGACTGGGCATCTTTGGAGTCCTCCCTTTCGCATGGCCTCTCTGGGCCAAGAGCTGCAACCTGGGGCTGCAGGAAGGAGGCGGGGTGGCCGTCTGTCTGCGGCACCGACCCGTTGGCCCTGGGGCTGGGAGAGGAGCTGGGGGTGAGAGGGGTGGGTGAGGGCGAGCGCCAGCCAGGGAGAGCATGATCTCTGCTCCCGTCCACAAATCCTTAACGGGTTTTCTTTCTCTCCCTTCACCCTTTTCTCTCCTTTGCTCTCTTTCTTTCTCTCTCCTTTTTTTTTTTCCTTTTCTCCTTTTTCCCTCTCTTCCCCCCCTCCCTCCCCGTCC